>LYUA01000485.1:862521-872648 GCA_002093875.1 Calopteryx splendens | reverse complement strand
AGAGGAGGTTGGTCGCCTCCCCCGCCCCACACCGTGCCCATCAAGTTTGAAGGGGCGGGCCCCTCTCAAAGCCCTCTTTGTTCCTCGCTTCCCACTTGTTAAATTAACACAACTTGAGAGCCACAGAGTTGGCCCAGGTATTAAGGGGGCCGCGGAGGCTATGAAGTGAAGCCATGGAGCACGTGTTAAAGTCCTCCCGTCCGCGCCCCTGCTTCCCTCCGCAATTCCCTCGTACCCTTTCCAGGAAACAAGCCTCCAACGCCGGTCCCTTCCGTGACTGTCCGACTCTCGGTCTTCCTTTCTCCTCTCCACCTTCCCATCCCATTCGACCATCGCATCATGGGGCGTCGCAGCGTGCGTCGTGGGCCCTATCCACCGAAACTCGAGTTTTACCTACGCTCCCCCCTGCAGTTGCAACGGCCCCGTGGTGGTTCCATCGCAATGGTGGGAAATCTTGATGGTTCCTCTGTATGGTGATAACACCGGTTATGGGTTACTATTGCCCTCCTCACTCCGTCGATACAATGTTTGTACTGTTTTTTTTGCACTGGTATGAGGGAGTAACTTTCAGGTACCCTTCACGTCAAGTACACACGGATTTCTTAAGTTACTCCTCCTTTATCTCAGCTCCGACAGAAGTCTGAAATGGACTCCCCTTGGTTTTGATTTTGAGATAAATAGATTGAACGGATGAGCGTTTATTACTGTCGTCTACCCATCATCGATCTTTAAGAATGTTGTAGGTGGCAAAATATGCAACGAACGCAGCACGAATTTAGACGAGAAAGACCATATACCTATTTCAAAAATAGGGCAGTCTTAGATTACGTAATAAAAATGCCTTTCGTTGACTACATTTAAATGGTCGTTCATTTAATGGAAGTGAGCCTATTTTCTGTAGTCTCCTAGAAAACATTTTCTTTCATCTCGTTTGATGATATCAAGGGTTTTAAGTAAGATAGGCGGAGGTTTATATAGAGATCTCATGTTGGAGAGAGGGGAACTATCATTAGTATTATGTGTAGCAGGAGAATATAAACTGTATGTTTTGCTGGGAATCTGACGAACATGACAACTTCACGTCACGCAAGTCCACACTAGGATGATCAGAGAAATCGCTACCAATTAAGCATTATTCATCCCATTAAACCTTTGTGTTAAAATGGTTTCGCCACCCATAATTGAAAATATGTTGAAGAAATAATTATCATACTTCATGAATTAGTAAAATAAGAATATTTATGCTTTTGGGTCCAGGAAATCGGTATCTTGTCTGTTATGTTTTCAAAATTTTTCCGAAACAACGCAAAATTAGCAATTTTTTCCTTTGACTAAGATTCAATATTATCATGATTATATATAAGTAAAGTAATAGTTAAAGAATGCACATAAGAGAACGGTGTGGCCAGTCACATAACAATAAGAAGTATTAGTTAAAAATTCTTGTCAGTAGCATGCGTATGTATTCTTTGTGTTATACGTGCTACGATATTAGTAGTTGTTATTCATCTACTCGCTTGTTAATTCATTAAAAAGATGTCAATATATCGGAGTATTTTTTTGCGGTCGATGTAATGAAACAACTCTTCCATTCTCTTAGTTGTTGCAGTTGTTGGGAAATCGAAACGTTTTATGAGTCGACTGTTTGACAGTATCCTTCAATACGCTCTAAATTCTATGGTCTAAACAACTATTTTCTCTTAATCAAGTTCTCCATAGTATGTTGAGATTGTTTGGCGAAATTATCGTACAGTATGTAAAGTAATTATTGTAGAACAAGCACAATATCGCCCTATGGTCCATATGAGCAGAGGTATTTTTATTTCATCATGGAAATCAACTCATTTGTTGACTAAATTAACTCGCGATTTTTTAATAGTTTAACTCTACATTTTTTATGTTAGGTTAAATAAAAACATTTTCTGTTTATTAAATTCTAATTGAATTCCAAACTGGAAGCTAGCTTTAAAATAAATCAAGAAAGCCTTACTTCTAAGAATAATTTATGGAAATGGAAATAATATTTACCATATTCAGTTTTGTATCATTTTATGTTCTTCTAAAGTTAAGAGAACCTTGTAACCATCGTCATTCATTTATGATCATAAATAGTTCAACAATTGGTGTGAAGCTTAAGAACAATTTAGTACTTCAAATGTAGTTAACCATGTAGAGAAACCTATTGAATTAGCATCAAATTAAATGTCGTTTCGTGTCGTAAAAGATAGTAGAAAATTACTCTGTGATCCATATTGAATAAAGAAATGAATGAAGGCTATTATCAGTGTTTACTGAAAATGTTGTGAGTAATTGCAAACTAAAATTAAAATTGTTTATTAAAGATAATTATTATTATAAAGCAAGCAGTTTTAGACATGTCCTCCTGTAGGAAGTTATAGATCTAGATTGTAAAAAGAGATATTCAAAAGTGAAGAGACTAATGGAAAACTTTCTTTATTTGAACGAATAACTATGAAAATTATTTCCGTACCTACATTTGCTACGAGATTATAGTTGTTTGCAGTCAAAGAAAACGATTTTCTAATCTAGTAAACGGTATTTGTAGAAATAATATCGCTAAACTCAATAAAAGCTAGTTGTTTAATAATTTTGCTATATTAGGGGTAAAGATCTTTCTTTTGTGACCGCTACATAAATAGCTCAAAACAATCTTTCCGATGTATATTTCGTATTTGGTTAATAATTTCAGCTCTCACTCAAAAGAAAATTGTTTATGCAGATATCATCATGAAGGTACACAACAGATTGTAGGTCAAAAGAAGCCTTAACACAGTCTTAGTCGTCTTATATCATATAGCCTAATTCAATTTATATCTTCTTCACCATAGAAATGACTAAAATAAAAGTAAATTTTGAAGTTTTTCTGTTTAGATCATTGTAGATAAAGTATATTTAATATTTTTGCGTTAATGCTTCTGGCAGAGCTGAGGCTGAGGCAAAAATGATATTCATGTGTAATTGCTTGCTCAAAGTGGGAAAAAAACGCTGAGACATCTGCTTATAAATACTTATATAAATGTCAATCGAAAACTGAATTGCATGATGTCATGCTGATGTATTTTAGTATAACTCTCTCGTCTGTAACTGCTATGGGTACAGTACAACAGTTGATATGTTACGGAGATTGAGTGTACTGCTCATAGATAACATTTAAGACAGCTCATATAAAATATTTTGTGACACATTTGTGAACGGAATATGGATATATATCTATGATAGATATTTCGAATACGCTTTCACGAAGTTCATCGGGTGATACGTCACTCGGGAGACACAATGGTCTACGGAAGACATAATTCTTTTCTTCCGGGGCTCTGCGAAAAGCTTGACGGGACACCAGCGAGACAAAATGAATTAGCTTGCGGATTTGTGAATGACGTACGGACAATGTATTGCTCATGGTTCCAACGTCAAGGATTAATTATCTGCCTCATTAAACCTACTTAAGCTATGTATATAGCTTCAAAAATAATTTCCAAAAACCACTTCTCTCATTCTGGTACTCCCCTCGTCCAGCCTAAATTACCAGAGCCATGTCAAGAAGAGAGAATCAAGACCGAAGCTTTTCGATGACTCTTCGGGAAGAAGAAACAGCGCAATGGCATTCCAAAAGAGGATTGTATTACCGCTTCAGGTCTTTCATTAAACACTCTCAACTAGCGCGCACGGGACTTCCCTTATTCTCTCTCGTCTGCACGAGAATGGTTGGAACAGTTCCGTCTTATTATTTCTTTTTTTCCTCAATTTTCTACCGACTCCGCCATTTTTGTTCTGACGTCAAAAGCATGTGCGAGTACCCTCCCTTCCTGCCACTCTCCACTCCACGACTTACATGTCCCCACTTCCTCCCCTCCCCAATCCACTGGGTGGTCCATCTGGACCTGCCACCGCGACGCCCTTCTCCCGCCTCACTCATTTCCCCTCGGACAACCTCCACTAATTCACTCTCGCTCCCAACCCTCTTGTCCCCTCCCCCCTTCGAGCTCCATCCCACCTCCCCGTCCTCCTCCCCTCACTCCCTCCCTCTTTTGATTCACATCGACCAACCTAAATTCAAAATTCCTCCCTCTCATCCCTTCTCCTCCTCCTCCCCCCTTACCTTCTTTTCCACCACTCACTCCATCACTTTCCATTTCCTATTCACCAACTTGATCCTCACGCCGCCTCCCTTCGCCCATGCCGCCGCCCTCCGCGTTCCACCACCCCTCCGCCAACATCATCCCCTGCGCCTTCGCTCCCCTCTCTCTTTTTCCTCTGCCTTCCGCCCTCTATTTATCTTTCGTCTCACAATTAGCATTATCAATATTAATCTACCCAAATTGGTTGTGGATGAAAGTTTTTCTCTGATGGACATGAGGGTAAAAAATGTTCTATTGAGCATTCACAGACTTTCCAAGTTACTCATGGTGAGCCGTTAAACATTTCTCATTAATATGAAAAAGCATATTATACTATTATTGTCTCCTTTCGCGGTTTAGGTAGAAGGTAGAAAGATAACTTCATCAATGTAAAGGGATTCAAATCATGTAACGGAGATAGTACTTTCGTGTTATTATGTAAGCATTTTATCTACATTACCAAAGATTTTTCTCCGTGTGGGAGTGTTTTTACATTTATAATTGAGATTTTAGGCAGAGTATTAAATTTAAAATATGTGGGTATAATATTTTCCCGAAACTTTGCGATTACGCATTTTACTTTTAAAATATTTTTTCATATACTTATATATTTAATTACGTAAAATTTATAATTCCCGAGTTTTTCCTACAGACGAATCTTCATTTAATCCCTAATTTAAAAGATATTTCAACTTTTCTGGAGCTTCAAATTAAAATGCATCAACTTATCATTAATTAACGAAGCTTGATTTAATGAAGTGCAGGAATGGACCTATACAGAAAATTCTTTATAAATAAATGCAATGAATAATATGATTTAAGACAAGCGTTGGAGACGTAAATTATTTTAGGGAAATATTTAAATGCCAGCATTATCCGATATTTTTAAGAGACCTTTGACATATGACAGGAAAACTAGTTTATAAAAAGTTATTGAAGTACATGAATAGAGGAAAATATTACATGAAATATATTGTTAAAAATGTGGCGTAAGATTATTTACGATCATTAAAAATGTTTTATTCAGACTAGGCAAAATATGATTGACCTATAACTAGAATTGAATCCTATTTATTTATTCACTTTCAAGCGCAATAGATTAAAAATATTCATTTGGAAGCCACCCTTCCTTTGATCCTTGAATTACCATGGATAGCCGTCTACCGAAATTTTCCGGGTCCATATTAGAATCCTCTTATTGCATTTTCCCCTTTATATCTGATTAAATTAATATCTATTTTGCATACCTACTTATCGGGCTGGGGAAATGATATATTTAATAGCATCAACAAAACTTTTCATATGTTATCTATGTTGTAAAGGTATGCTTTCTTTTAAAAATTTCCGTATGTTGCTCTGTGAAAAGGGAGGAATTAATTCTTTGCAATGACTCAACAGTCTATTATTTCATCAAATCCCATTCTGCCTGTTATCTTATAAATCCCCCGATAACTACCTGCCTATTCTAGAGAGTTCAAAGAATTATATGAACTTGCCTGGTTACTTTCTCCATGATAAATTTTGGCTAAAAATTTCTCATTAATTTATCAATGTTGATATTCCTGGTATTTAAGAATCATATTTTAGTTTGCTCTTATGATGAAGAACTTAATTCTGATCCGTAGTCAATGAAAAAGATGACAACCATTTGTTATTGATGATTTTTCCCTTTCACCTGAGTTCAGCATTACTTTTGTATCAATTTTTCATTTGGGAAATTATCTTATGAAGTAACGAAGCTGAAAGTGTATATAGGATATTGACTAACTTAAATACACTTCCTGTAGATAAATATTGATAATAAATTTTAGTAGCAAAATTGGTTCCGAATTCTCTTTTTTGTCGAAAACTCTCAACTGGTTTAGATTCTGAAGTTATTAAACTTTTCTTGTCCTTTTGTAACTAATTTACCTTAAGCAAGCTAACGCTTTTCAAATATTCTGTCATTTTTTATTTAAGTAATTCAACTGGTTTGATGTACAAGAATTTCTACGTGAAATTTAAATGGCGGGAAACCATAGGTTTCCAATGGAATATTGCAGCAATTATCATCACTAACTTGGTCAATATTTTGCTGCATGACAAAAAAGTGTCTGCTATATGTATTTTGAACTGTTATATCATTCGGCACTGAGCTGCTTATGATCTCTTCAACTCTATTAAAAGTCCATTGCATGGACACCCCCATCTCTTATTCATAAGAGCAGGAGAAATTTCCGTTGTTTTCCGCGTGGGAAATCGGAAAATATTGGTCAAAGGCGAAGAGAAATTAAAAATTTTGAACTTTCTAGTTCTAACAACTTTGCTTGTAGTCATTATATTGTTGGGCTGTTGCACTACTCTTTTGAGGAATGGGAGTGGAGTAGAGTGGCAGTAGAATATTTCAGTGTACTGAGTTTGATTGGAATTTGGATTCCTGGTTAAGAAACTTATCCGGTTACTGGAAGAATGCGAGTATTAGAAAAAGAGTTATACCTTTAGACAAAATATATAGGGTAAAAAACTAATTATATTTTCTACTAATTTTGCTTAGCGATTGATCACATTTTGATTGATATCAGAAATTGAAGTGAATAGTAAATGGATGGTAATGGAAAAAATTACATTATATTAGGTTTAGTGAAACAGTATTGTAGTTGATGCCGTTTCAATAAAAAATTAATTTTTCTTCAAGAACGTCAATACGTATATTGTCATTAGTGGATACGATTCTTGCAAACTGCAATGTCTCAGAGGAGTTTCCGGCGTCGAATTTGAAAGTTGACCGATTATGCAAAAAGAAGGTATGCAGAGTAGTCTCTCCTGGCCATTGGGTGCTCTAATTCTGTTCAAATGCGTTTCATACTTGAATCACACTTTAATTTGATAGTTAAATCAATTTGACTTCTTTCTTAATTTTCTCAGGGCGTTGAAAAATGTACGCAAGTCGTGCTAAAATTATAATCAGCAGAGTTAGTGGTTAAGCAAAATTTTAAACCGTTCTGTACTGTGTTCTTCTGATCAACTGAACTAATGAACGCATAAGCAGAGTTTTCAACATGTTTTTGTAATTTAAGCCCATTTTTAAATGGGAGCCAGTTGTACAATTCACTTGGTATTACGATGCATGATGATGGTTTTTTAATAAAGTAGCTACGCGCATGCATGAATAAAAAATTGCAAGTACCATTTTTCCCTTATTCAATTTCAAAAAGTAAATTCCTCAGCGAAAATCGGAGTTAGATTTTTAATATGCGCCTACTAAGAATTATTATTAACAATGCAAATTTCGCAATATGGGTAATATACCGATATTGGTATTGTTGAATAGTTTCATTTAGTGCGTTTTGTGGAACCCAGGGAATTTAAATACACTTTGGTGATCGGAATCTCGTTTTTGATCCGTAATTTAACTCTTGCTTGAGTAGTTTATTTGAGAATTTCATCACTCCGTATTCATAGCAAGAAACACATTACGTTTAAGTATCATTAAAAAGCAGTTTTCCGGGTGAGAAGCATTCTGTATTTGCTTGGTGTAAATGCCAGGGCATAATTATCCTTTCTAAACTAAATCCAAGAGCGAAATAGTTGCATTTATTATAATAGCAGTATTTAATTGTAATTTTATACATAAATTTCGCTAAAGGTTGGGCTTATACTATATTTGCTTTACAATAAAACACATACCAAAAACAAGCTTCATTCGCCAATTTCTCCATTTATATTTGCCTAATTACCCAATTAAAGAAAAAAATTGAATTTTTAGAGTACCCAGAAATCTCATAAATAGTCTAATGATCTTAAAAAATTTAAATAAAAAGTTTATTCTTGTCTCAATTTTAGTAAATGGGATTAAAATGTTACTGGATAAATCGATAATTAATTTTTATTCTAACGGAGTGTCTACCTCTTCATGCCAAACAAAAGTTTCAGAGCAGTTTACGAGCAGCAAACGGGACTCATACATTGGACGTGATATAGCGAAAGGTTTTTAATATTTTATTTCATGGAAATACATTTTTTTCTTCGCGGTTTTTTGAACACTCGGTGGAGTGGCAGTAATGTGGATAAGCGCCTTAAGGCGATAATTCATTCGTGTCCAGTTGCGTCTTTTTTTTCCTCGTTTTGTTTGAATGCGCTCCCGAGTCTTTTTTTCACCCTCTTTGCAGTGATTTCAGGTTTTTACGATTTCGCCTGCTACCCTTCCTATACTTTGTCAGGGATTATTTGAAAATAGAGGAAATGTGCAGGTAAAAATTTATTGCTGTTGCATTGAAAAAAACGTGAACAATAGCTCTTTTTGCTGTCACAAAAATTAAGGATATTGTAATAAGAAGTGTTTGGGCGACGGAAGAGTCTTGTAGCCGCTTATTTTTGTAAGATCTACGGAAAAGAATGGCTAAAAGAATATTTTGTGTCGATTGTTTTACACATACAGTGAGATTGTGCCAAATGAGGGTAAACATAGATAAATAATTTCACATTAGCTCAAACCATTTTAAATGGAATTATAGAAAATATATTTCAAATTTAGAGGGTTATGATATTTCAGTGGTTAGAGCGCTGGGCTACTGACCGTAGGGCCCGGGTTCGATTTTTAGGGTGATGCCTCTTGGGTCCCTCAGCTTCACCCAAGCTTTGTACCATTTGTTTGGTTACCAGGTCATCCTGGGAAATCACAGGCGGTACAGGGAAAGGAACTACCCCNNNGTCATCCTGGGAAATCACAGGCGGTACAGGGAAAGGAACTACCCCCCCCCTACCCTGATGTGTGAATTTCACATATGCCGTTGGGCTTAGTACTGGGTCAGCTCTACCCTCACCCACAAAACTGACCTTCGGGTTGATTACTGTAATTTTTTATTTCAAATTTATCTGCCTGGGAGAACAGAGATGAGCATTCTAGAAATGTATTTATTAAAATAATCTATTTATCGAAAACATAAATAAATTGAATGGAAAGGGATAAACCCGTAGGAGGGATCAGAAAAAATACCATTTAACTTTATGTAAATATAATGAGAAATTCATAAGTATATTCATTATTATAAATGGTTTAGGTGTTAGAGTTATTGACCGTGAACATGTGATTCCAGGTAGGAAATTACCTCACCAGCGTTTCACAGATATTATGAACACGGTTGAATTACTTAAGCTCTTTCAATTAAAGCAAAATTCGCACACGTTTTTCCTCTCATTATTTTATCTTTGCTAAATGAGAACATTGCCTGAAAATGGAATTTTTAAAACATAACAGTCTCTCTCTGAATCTCGTTTGAATGCATCAATTTTTTTATCAAATCAGATTATGTGTGTGTTTCAGATTAGGTGAATCACTTTAGAATAAGTGAATTATTAGGTTAAATCGACCTGGATATTACACCATTTCTCAGGATCAAGTCCATCGACAACAAAATGAGCTTCATAGTTATATTTTGTCAAAGTAATGAATATTTCCATTTTTGATAGGCACTCCTACGTGGCTTATTCCGGGTGGCCGAAGCCCCTATAATTCCATTAAATAGGAGCTTACGATAAATTATTATTGGATTTCCCTCATTCTATTATTTTCCACTTCCGTCGAAGAATGATTTAACTTTGATTATTGAAGTAAAACTTAATTATATAGGTATATTTGAATTCACGTTCGCATCGGAAAACACATCGAGGGGGTCGATTAGAAACAACCCCGGAAATCGTTCAACTGCTTTTAGGTCTCTTATTTCCCCATGTCCTTTGCTCCTGCAACATTTGAGCGACCACGCTCAATCGTGCTTCAGAGATGAGACAGTACAACGGATGCCCAGTGCACGTGTCTCGTCAGATCGGAATTTATTTCTATTCGCTGTTTCCAACAGGTTCATTGCTCCAATTCAGCGTATTTATGCTACCTATATTGCCACGCCATCTACCGAGTGCACCATTGGACGAAGGTCCCCATCCCCGTGGTCGTCTCGGGCACTAAATATTTTCACCTCTTTTTCACTTTCCTTAAATTCACCCATCTCG
>LYUA01000485.1:789223-800880 GCA_002093875.1 Calopteryx splendens | reverse complement strand
AATTGTGTGTGGTTCTGATGACCTATGCAGTACAGTCCCACCATTTCATTTTCTGGTTTTAAATATCCTTCTCTTTATTCTCACTTCCCACATTCTTCCAGGAAAAGAAAATGGTTATTGTTTATTCTACCACGCACGGTAATGAAAAAAAAGGTGCATTTAAAATTGTTTCTTAAGATAAAATTCTTTACGATTTGCTTTTTGTTGTCATTTAACTAATGGTTATGTAAATTTCTTCTTTGTAAGCGCCTTTTTAATTATCTATTTATCACATCACACAATAGCACATCGGAATATCAGCAGTGTTAATCAAAAAATTTAATTCATTGTTCGATGGCTTGAATGCGTCATCATGCAAGAAGTTAACTGATCGGGTAATCGGAGGGTATTATTTTGGAAAACACTGAAATTCTTTTGCTGAATGTAAATTTAGTTAAATATGTACATTTTTATTTGAAATATGGTATTTTATTTATCACTAACTCAACCAAGTATCATAATTTAGGCAATTTCCAGAATTTCCTAATGTCCAGAATAATTTTAGATTTGTTTCACTAATTTAGGAATTTTTTTAAATATATGGGTTATTCGATAAGTGAATACGGTCTCAAGCAACAGAAACTAAGAATCGAAGTAATTTTTAACGCTTTTTAGAGGAAGAGAGTCATAGGTACTTTATCCTTACATTCCACAAAACGCTGTATGAATTACTGATTTCAAATTAAAAGAGTAAGCCAAAAGGAATCAAGGTCTTCATTCTGTGCCATATATCCAACCTTAGAATGTCGGTAATTTTGAAATGTTTTCCTTGTATATTTAGAGTAAAAGGTAATTAAATATTCTTTTTCTAAGACTACGACGTAGACTTAATATAGTGCCTTTCGTAACCTTTGATGAAGCAATTTTTACAACTCATCAAGCACATGACAGAAGTTCACGTGCTTAAATGTCCTCATAAAAATGGAGCATGAAGGTTTTTTTCGCTAAAAGTTAAAGACCGGCTTGTTTCCAACAACTGAGGCAATAGAGATGGTAAAAAAGAGACCCGTTGTATAAATTTCTGTCCACTCCTGCATGCGACTGGCATGGAGTGGATATTTCACTCCCACTGGATGTACATATATTTTATATTCACGGGTCATTATGAGAAGGTAAGTCTGCTCGTGAAATATCAAAACTGATTTTTAAAAATGTGACTTTGATCGGTGAGCCCTCCCTGGTCCTCGTTCATCATACATCCCACGCTCTCACTTTTCCGCACCCAGCCACTTCAGCCCCAACTTCCCAGAGCCTTCCTGACTTTCCATTGTATCACCCATTTCAAGTATTCCAAGTATAGAGTTCACCACTCCGAAACACCCTTTGTATCGAATGCCTGTATATCTCGTCTTTTCTTCTATCCTCTTGTCTTTTCTTCTATCCTCTTGTCTTTTCCCCTTCGTGTTCAATTCTTAGTGTTATTATTGTGTTCCCTATTTTATATGTATTTTTTATTTTTACCCCTATGTCGGTTTCTCATCATTCTTCCCTGTCTCATCTTCCCCAACTTCTCCAGTTGTGTATCAAAATTTCTAATTAGCGTTTTGCCTATCCATACTTCCCCCCCTGATACTCTCTCTTCGTGTATTCCACTTCTAATTCTCTTATCTGATACTTCCTTTGTGAATACATTGTATTGAGTATTGTGCCAAATCACTTTCATGATCTCATATCTATTTATATTTTTGATTCATCTTTCTTGCAATCGGTTTCCTTTTTGTGTATATTTCTGATGTTCGTTTTATGTTTTTCTGAATCTTTTGACACAAAGCAAAAAAAAATATATTTTTTTACGATTTATATTTTTTCTCATTAGTTTTTCAATTTTAACTACTTATTTTTGTTCGCAATGGGACGCTCGCTCTATCACCTTTTTCTACCCACACCTTCCATCCGCTCTCCTTTCTCATTCCCTTTCATCACCACTGTTGTCTACCCATCTTCTTCATCAGCTTCTTTTCCAAAAAATAATTCCTATATATTAAATTCCCGGTATTCCATCACCTAATACCATAATTAACTCGCCTCCCCCGACCAAATCCTCCTCCAGCCTCCCAATCTACCCCATCATGTTGTCGCACTGCTATATCATTTCTTCTACCGCCTCGGATCCCATCGCCGCCTACGGTGCGGCCCACGTGCGCCCCCGCACACATATTTCCACGCTGCTTGGACCCCGCCATCCAGGTCGCTTGGATCAAGGCGGACACCAAAGCTATCCTCGCGATCCACGAGCACGTCATCACGAACAACGCGCGCCTCTCCGTCACACACAACGACTTCAACACGTGGACGCTGAGCATCCGAGGAGTGAGGCGGGAGGACAGGGGGCAGTACATGTGCCAGGTCAACACGGATCCGATGAAGAGCCAGGTGAGTGGGAACGATGAACTGTGTATTTTAAAAGAGTTGTGGCTTGCATTCTGAATCGCAGGCTGTTTAACTCTTCCATGCATCAACCAGGAGGGAATATTTTCTGATATGACTATCTTCTTTGAAGGTAAATTTACTCTATTCAAAGAAGTGGTACAATTTAATTCTTGTATTATTTTTTAGTGACTTTTACCATTTGTTCTTTTCTTATTTTGTATTTTCTTTAAAGTTAAATAATGGATCTAACGGATGATTGTTGCGCAGAAAGATATATATGCTTGCTATTCTCGTTTTCCTTGTGTCGCAAAGTTTCTTTCTTGCATTATTCTGAAATCGATGCGTTTAAGCTGGCAACAAAGATAAGTGAGAGCATTACTGCTTCCAAACTTAATGACGATTCCAACTCACCTCACTTACAAAGTGGCAAACCAAACTTTTTCAGATAAAAGAGGATGGGGAAGAGCTAAATTTACTGCTGTATTTTTTAACCTTCTTTGGTAAATAAGTGTAATAATTGGTGAAAATCATCCGAATTAATAATTTGAGATGTGTCAGCGACAAAATCAGGAATCAGAATTGAAACAAAGACGAAATATAATTTTTAATTTGTTTGCATTAAAGTGAGCGAACCTTTGAAACAAAATTTAATACTTTTCTGTGCAAAAAATAAAAAAAACACGCAGTCAATGCGGAAAAACCAAAAATGACATAACGTAATTTATTCATTTAACAAAAAAAGTAATAATAATTTTATTTAATTACTAATACCACGATTCTATGGGTTTTCCGTTTGTTGAGATGTAGCTAAATCGTTTTCCTGTACAGTAAAACGGTGGATTTCATCAAAACCCCACCACGCGGAAGTATTTAGGTATTATTTACTCCTTTATAATTGTGATGATTATTTTATATAATTATGATTATAATTCTAATGATTTACAGCCCGGAAACCCAGCAATGATGTTTATCTGTTAATTGAATAGAAACTAAATGCACCGATTGTTTTATTAAATCCTTATACCCCCTTCAATAAGTTTTCCCGAAGTTGAAGATTAGATAAATCATTTTCACGTTACCAGTAATGGTATATGCACCAAATTTCTTTAAAATACATATGTCTCTTTCATAGACTAAAATTTGGCTCCCTGATCCACCATCTATATGAGTTTTCGAAATTTTCATAACTAGCTTAACAGACTTATCAAGCCCAAAAATCGTGCATCGTGCAAATTTAACTTGAATTTAACTTTATACGAGTATGTTACTTTACTGTAGGCAACAATATGATACGCACTTTTTCGTGGTATACTTACACTAATTCGTCTATGAAAATGTATTTGTTTCTCTTATATTACATAATCTTACCTCTTGGTTTAACTTTATTATGTGAATATAAAGTAGACAGTTAAAGGTAATTTTGCGTGGTTACCACGCGAATTATCAAGTAATTTCCCGCGTAAGCTGTGTCCCTCTTCACCGATTATATGCCTATAACTTCCCTAAAAAAGAAGGATCTGAGAGGGTATCAAAATTTGTTACCCATCAATTCGTCACCAATTTTAGGTACCAATGTTGTCAGTGAAGGGGGTGCATCCGTTTTTGACGCCATCTTGGGATTTGTTATCCCATAATTCGTAGCGTTTTATTTTAAATGTAGGCTAAAAAAATCATGTCGTTCATTGTCATGTACCGATGCACCAAAAGTAAATGCTGCCCATTCATTGTTTATTCAGTGGTACCCCCCTTCCATGGCATACGTATGGGCGTAGTACACATACATATCATCCAAATATTTTCTCTATTTATTCAACATGACTACGAAACATGTCTAATGTATTCAAACTCGGTATTAATATTAAAGTATGAGGCATTAAATGCATGATTAGTGATGATTAACGATGCATCAATCCTTGGCAGAAATTAAATATTCAGAACTTCATGAGTGATATATTTTGCGTGAATATTAGTTGACGTTTAGGTATTTTGATGTCCAAATCAGTGAAGGAGTGCATGACACTGGGGTTTCTCCGTATCATTTCCAACTCATTTTTCTGTCATCTTCACACCAGGCACACTAACAGCTCTCGCGTAGAGTTTTGCATTTTTTCTATCGGTTTGAAATAAAGGATTCCAGTATGCTAATTTTCAAATTCACGGGTCTTCTGAAAGTATATTTAAACATGGTTGGACTTAAAACTATACGAACTCCATTATAGAAGAGAATTACTAGGGTCCTATTAACTGAAGAAATATAATATACCCTCTCTGTGTCTCCAACGATAAAATACCAATATCAACCAAATTCGTAGATTAGTCGTTCTCATCAGAAAGCAAATCATAAAAGATATCATATAACCCATAAGTTAGTTTAACTTCTGTAACTCTTACTCTACTTTAAAGTGTTTCTATAGCGTTATCTATCGACGCTTTAATGAATTGCCGTGAAATGGAACTAGTTTTTGCTACTGAAATAGACACAGTCTTACAAAAGATGAATGTGGACATATTTTTTAGTAAATTATAATTATTATTCTCAGCATACTGATAAATTTGGCATTTTGCTCGACCTATACCAGATTATTCTCTCTAGAAATTAATGAATTGATAAAATTACAGTCTAAATGCCTAATGCACAAAATTCGTCAGTGTACACAATAAAGTTGTTTGTTACGTGTGATATGAAATAACTAGAGGAGAATAACATATAGAAAATTGAGTACTTGTGGATAATGCATTTAATAGTATTGGAAGGAGAGACTTTTTACACAGTTTTGCATATCAGCGCACCGAAAGCGATTGATCATCGTGCAATGCATAATTATATGTATCCTAAGTGGTTATGCAATATATGTGCTCCTATGTGTCTACACGTTGTCTATACTAAAGGATAATATTAAAGTTGGGAAAGGGTAATATGTAATATTTAATTTAATTTACTAGCTTATCAGACAATCCTGGTAGTCATAAAAACAAAATGAACGCTATAAGTTAACCATTTAGGTTTTGGTTTAAACATCTTACTTATGTAATTATTTGGACTCTGGCATTCATATTTTTTTTCGATAATTTAAGAAATTATGCTGTCAATTTTTACATGCATCCTCGTAAAAATCAATTGTAGGTGGTCTTGCTGTTTTCAATGCATTCCCTCTGTTATATTTTTATGTTTATCGCTAATCACTGAATTATTTACTCTCCCCGTGGTGAAGTGTTTATATACAATATCTCCCTGCGCTTAAATGAGGACATTTTGGTTAAAGATTGAAGCATATCTGCTAAGTTACTAAAATTTAATATGATACTAAACATATTCATAGATTATATTTTTGCCATGAAACCATAAATAATGTCAATATTCTACGTATGAACTAGACAATGAATATGAGTTATTAATTTATTAAAGAATAAGTTTTTGCATTCTCAATATGGTATGGTAAAGATGTCGATTTCTTGTTTTTTTTTACCAATGCTTGGACATGAAGGTAACATAGCGCTCCCGTGTAATGATGTAAGCTGTTCAATTCCTGTTTGATGGTATTTTAGGATTTTGAATGGTTACAACTCAACTTGAAATATGATTTTTGGTGCACCCGTTAGGACGCAAGTTTCGCTCTTTTTTTGCAATCGGATTACATCCAAACCACCCTCCCTCTCTCTCTCTCTGTCTCTGTACTCGGAAAAACCCTTTCCGTGAGACTCGAACCAAATCCAATGAGTCTCTTCTCCACGCGCCTCCAGATCTTCACGAGAGAAGGTACCTTCACCTCGTTTTGCTTTTAAATTAACACCGGCATCCACTCACAGGTTCTCACGCTGCTCCACATACAGAAACCCATATTCACACACATACACACAATCTCACGCATTCCTCGCTGCTCGGCATCATCATCCCTTGTCGTTTGGTTTCCAACGCTCTTTGCGACACACTCGGCTCAACGCTCCGACCATCCGATCCCCCCCTTCAGTTTTCAAACGCGTCGCATTCCCACCCCTTTGGAACACAAGAGGTCGGACCGACAGACTCCTTTGCAATTCTCAAACCCCCGCAGAATTTCTCGCTGCCTCCCACACAATCCTTCAACCTATCTATTCCGTTCTCCTCCAGGTTTACTTCACTCGCCTTTCTTCCACATTCGAGGTTTTCTTCAATCCTCCATTTTACTCCTTAAAGTCTCTTTCTTTACCTCTCAGGAAAGATTAAAAAACTAATTGGATTTAGGCAATAACACGTTGATAATTATACTTATTTGCATTAAAAACCCCGAAATTAATTTTATAGAAGATGTTTTCGTAATTTTCTCTCTTGTTGCAATTTGAATGAGGCGATTCTTTTCTAACGAATCGAATTAAGTTAAATAGAGTGTATGTAATGCAATTCAACAGTAAATTTCAGGTGAGTCAATTAGTCGTAAAATCTGTGCAATTTCACACAGAAAGTTTTGTATCTATTCCTAAAACTCTTGAAAGCTTCATTGAGAATTTTAGAAAATACCTTTATTTTCCCAAAGTAATGTGATAGTTAGCATATTGTTCTTTACATCGTACATAATATTTCATTTGAATTACAGTCATCAATACTTCTCTTAAATTTCTCACATTTCTGCATAATGATATTTTTCCACAGTATTCTATAATTTGACTGATATTACATGTGATTATTATTCTTTGATTTAAAATCGATTAAGGAAAATTTGACCTATACCTACCTACTCTGGAGTAATGGAATATGCATGGGGTAGGGAAGAATAGGCGGCTGCACTTGATTAGTCTTAGGATCGAAACACTGTGATACTGATGTGGGAAATTCATCATGTTTTAATAATATTAACGCATTCTTTTGTAGAGAAACTTTTTAAAGTTGTTTTAAATGGTATTTTTCATGTCATAATGGGATATTTTTAGTTGATTCCTGGTTTGGTAGGCCGTGTAAGGACGATAAAAACTATTCTTTCCGTCGTTTACAATGAAGAAACCCTCTCCTCCATTTAAGTAATCTCTTCTCCGAGAGTAAAGTAAGAGCGCGCAATTAAAAAAACAACTAAAATGGTTCCTGAGCTAGAGGCAGAATTTTTCTCGGGTGCCTAGTTGTTCCCTAGGATACAGCGGAGCATTTGCGTGGAAACTGAGAAAGACAAATGAGGCAGCTCGGCGTAGATCCGTGGGTTAAATGAAACGAGGACGTAAGGAGGTAGAGAGAGACCTTGAGTAATGTCGCACGTGAGGGACGACATGAGATGAGTAAGATAGCTTGCGGGGATTAAGGGCACTATAGGCGTGTTTTATTTTCTGTGCGGAGAACCGTTGGTCGCACTCAACAACGCGGCAATTATCCAAGTGCCGAGGGAACGAAAGAAAGGCGAGTCTTGAGACAAGACATTTGAATAACAGAGCGTTGCTTACTTGTATCAGCATTGAGCATGGTGAGATGACTGTGCATCTTGAATGAGTGAATTACAAGATACGTAATGTCTCATTTCTGAGCTCCCTGGGTGAATAAGTCGTTTCAAAGCCTATTCAGAAAAAAATTTCGTGAAGATTAAGAGGCATATCCGGATGAATCTTGAAATTGCGCTAAGCATATACAGGTTATAAACGCTATCATATAAAATACGTATCACGATTAAAAATTTGTCAGAAACTGAAGTGCATTACAGATATTCCTAATGAGGCTTATAATATACAACCTGAAAAAATGTTTTTTTCCCTCGCCCATTTCATAGTGTTTATTGGTGCCATAAATTTTGTTTAATCAGACATTCCTGCGTCTTCAGGATTGCTCAATTTCAACCATCTATATATTAAACAATGTAAACCAACTGCTGGTATCTATCCCAATTCAAGTTATCAAAAAAATATGGCTTTTATCTCTCAGTGAACAAGACTGAGATATCGTGGACTTATATCTTAAACTCTTACACAACACTTTTTGTTCAAATGATTCATGCACTTGACTAAATCAGGTGGTGAGTCAACCCCTTAATTTTAGGGAGCCTGCTCTGTGTAGCGTTTCTCTGAATACAGATGGATTCGCCTAATTAATCTTGCTAAGAAAAATTTTTTGTCGCGCGGATTGATAATTCACAGACACGGGAATCCGCACGCGGGGTTCTAAAATGTGCGAGGCCAACTCTCTCCTGTGCCGCCGCAGTCAACTGTAAAATGCTTTTTGTCCTGAGAGGAGGGACGGTGGCGGGGAAGTTCCTATGCAGTCTAAATAACATTCTTGTTTCCTTACCCGCCTGAATGTGACCAATTGTCATTGGACGCAAGCGTAGTAGCTGTTTTCTCTTTCCACACACAACTATAATTGCCGGGTGATTACAATAAATCCCTTTAAAAGGGAAAACATTGTTAAAAGCAAGCGTACATCCTTTGTCGTCAAATTAATGCGCGCATGCGCTGTCGACAAAGAGCCGTGGTACGTCACAATAAAAAATCCCGGCGTCACCATCTGTTACCCACGGATGCTACAGAGTCAGTTAGCCATTCGACGTCAATAGAGGAGAAGCCCTCCTATCAATATTTCACCGAGAAATGCATAATTTACTGACTTGTAGCATGCTCCTGAGTTCATAATTGATAGGAAGCTGGGATATATGTCTGTAATTAATTAAAGTTTTACTTAGTCTTATGAGAAATTAATTAGTTCTAGTATTATTCTTCAGTTCAATAGCGATGTTTTCTGATTTTATCGCTCAAATACACGTTATATACAGTTTAATCTCATTTGGGACTTGAATATTTATTTAATGCACCAGTGAAACGATTGCACCTTATTAAGCAATCATAATTGTCAATTATGTCCACGTTTTTCTTTTTGTGGATTAACAATTGAATCCTCATCTGATTAACTTGTCACATATTATTTGTTTATAAATTATATTCCAAAACCAACAATGCGGCTTAGCAAAGTAGTATTCCATTTATATATATATATTTTTTATTTTAAAATTCAAATTTTACGAAAACTGTCAGGACTATTTTCCGTTTGAATGAGTTACAACTCTTAATATTTGTTCATGATGTTGGATATATCATATTTTAGTATTTACTTCAATTCCAAAAAATATTTTTGCCGTTGCTTGAATACAAAATTGATTTATTTCAATAATTTTAAAATGCTTCTTTAACCATTGGCCAAAATCCCAAATATATGTTTTTTTGTAAATCTAAATGTATTTCTCAATCTTTAATTGTATCTATCCTATCAAAATTTATTGTACCCCAAAATGGTATTTTTTACCTCCAAATTAAAGTCACATAATTAATAAATACTATGAGCTAATTTAATGACACAAGAATATTTACTATGAATTTGGAAAATGTTGAGAATATTGAATTGTTATTGGCACCTTTAATTAATAATTACATCTATAAAAAACATAAACAATATTATATTTTTGGGCTGTAGAAATTATTTGAGTAATTATACTCGCAAATATTTTTTTCAGCTAGTAGAAATAATAGTAACTTATGATATATCTATTGCTACTTTATGTAAAATGTACTGACCTTTACTCTACTTTCTGATCAAGATGATCTATTAACTATTAGAATGGTATACCTCATGATGGAAATTGATAATTGTTGATGTTGAAACGTATCTCTTCTCCATTTTCAATCCTAACCAGACGGCATTCTTGGAGGTAGTCATCCCGCCGGACATAATATACGAAGAAACGTCGGGCGACGTCATGGTTCCCGAGGGAGGGAGCGCTAAGTTGGTGTGCCGGGCGCGGGGTTTCCCTCGGCCGCGGATCACGTGGCGCCGGGAGGATGGCGGCGAGATCATCTTGCGCGAAGGGTCCGCGGGGAAGACGAGAGGTGGGTGAGCTGGTGACCGCGCTCGCCGTTTGCGACGCGCCCTCGTCACCTCCAAGCCATGTAAACGGAGGGAACAATTTTGCTCCAACTTTCGGGTTATCCCTTATCTAACGAATTAATTCATGTAATTCACCGCTCCCCTGGGTCACGCACATGGTTGCAATGGTTGATGAAGAGAAATTTGAGCTGCAGAGTAATGGAGTTCAGAAGGAGGTGGGAGTATAGTGAGACTGGAATGTTTCTCCAATGAATGAATTCTATGTGGATCAAATGGGAACAATCTAGAAGTTTTGTAATCATAGATTCGATTTCTAATTAAGTGAAACGTTTTGTTCTCTTTGATAGTTTGCAACTACCATCAATATTCTCTTCGGGGTCTTTTTTATGACCCACCGGAAATGCCAGTAAACTCGGAGCACAGCGCTCAAATCGCGTACCGCACTCGGGATTTTACCACGTGAACTCTGAGGCAGTAATTTATTCTCCATATTAGAATTTCAAACACGTCGTCATCCTATAATTTGTCTCTCAAGATCACATTCATGAAAATGCACATTTCTGAATGTGATTTTAGAAATTTTAGATGAGAATTCCGTTACCTGCGGCGAGCTTACCTCAGTTTTTAGTTCCTTTGATCGCAGGCTAAACTTCCAGTTTTCTTGTTTCAAAAACTAGTCTTGCTTTTTTTTCAAGCAATGAACGAGGCAGATTTTTCAAGCCATATTCCAACAAACCGTCCCTGCATGGTAAACTTTAAATAATCAAGAAAGTATTTCGAGGTCTACATCTTTGAATTCATTGCATAGACACAGTAAACATTTTTTCTAGCCCATACCCTGATAAGAATGTTAGAGTATGAATGGCTTGTGTAAATTGTTTCACTTGTGTTAAATATAAAGATTAATACCTGCATAGTTGAATTTTGCCTTTTCAAATTGTAAATATGACAATCAAATTTAATTGACTACAAAAACGGCATATCGACTACATGTCGCGCTATTTTCTTTTTTCTGTAGCACATAATATGCAACTATTTATTTGTTTTGTGTGCAGAGGCTGTTATAAATTTCCGCTCTGATACATACTCAAAAACTGATTTCTTCAACGTTTATAATTCACTAATATCTGTAATGGACATTCTACCAGTATTCATAATTTTAAACGCCCTACCGTCTTTTGATGTATTTTGACGTTCATTAAGTTAATATGGATCTATTGTTATGGTTACACTGGCGCACCAAGGGGTGTGAGCTGATTAGGTCCCCCTTCCCAAAATTTTATTGCCAAAAAAATAGTTGACTACGTATATTATTGGCGTACGTATTAGCAAATACCAGCAAAAAATAAAGTAACTATACAGTCAACAACAAATAAAATAATAGCATTTTTGACGGGAGAAATAAATCCTTCATAGAGTGCAG
>LYUA01000485.1:708304-718513 GCA_002093875.1 Calopteryx splendens | reverse complement strand
TGCCGACCCATTTGATCTGTGCCATCATTGCCTACTGGTGAAACTGCTGCTGATAAAACGTATTGAGTAAAATAAATTGCAATTTTCCACCAATTATATATATTTTCTGCTATCCTGGTTTCAATGCTACAGCATCATCATCAGGTGTGATAAATGATGATATGATTAATCATGATAAAACGTAACTAAAAAAGGGGATGAAACCGGAAAAGGTATCAATAGGAACTGGGAATGTGAAAAGAGTTAGATTTAGAAATGAAAATAAAATGTATTCATTTTATCAATAATATTTTCAAGGAAGGTGGAGCGAAGAAGCGAAATCACTTCACTGGCTACTACGAGTACATGCAGACGTCTGTGGATAGGAATAAGTAAAAAATACACTCTGGAAAGTTGAGATAAATAAAATTACAAATTAAGAGTTTTAGGAAAAATTCTTTAGACTCGTGAATACAAATTATGAGGAAGGAGTTTGGTTCATAGGCCTAATACATAACCACATAAAGCCTAGTAAATGATAACCCTCACCTCAAAAGAGTAAGAACCATACATGATAAATATAGGACCAAGAGTTTAATTTTTCATACGTCAAAGATAGGTCTAAGAATAATAGCGAGAAAATTTCATAAAATACTAGATACCTGGTATATGAATTGAATTAAAATACTAACTACTTGGTGAATATGATTTTTTGTGGATAAATGTGAGAGGAGCGCCTTAGGTCAGATAGGTAAAGAGAGTATTATTAAAGAGGAATATGGAACTTAGGATGTCTTCTTTTGGAGAGTTCAAAGTTTTTGATTGGGTGAAATAATTGACAATAGCTAACTAATTAACATTTAACCACTACTATTTTTGCTTTTTGTCGTTTTCGCTATGGAATAACTTAATAAAATCATTGGAGGGCATATGGTTGTGAAGTACCTATCTGTACGGGAGTTCAGTATTCTTCTGGCAAATTTAATTAGAAATGGGGGTGGTCAAATTTAGTTACTCGCTGTAAGATTGAAATTATTGACGATTTTAGTATTCGAGAAATATGGTAAGAATTTAGATATTTCTCAATAAAACTAAAAAAATGAACATTTCTACACATAAGCCTAATATGTATGTTGCAAAGGAGAGTGTAATATATCATTTACATTTAAATAGGTTAGACAACTATTTAGGGAGTATTTCATACGTAAATGGGAGTTAAAGTGGGAAAAATAACTAGTACCTAGTATTGAAATCTTCATCTTCATCTAGGTAAGTTAGATAATACGTTCCTTTGAAACGTGATAAGATTATGTCAGGAAACCCGTCCTTTTTTATTCAGTTAAAGGTTAACGTTATGTGTGATGCTTGCTACAGGAATAATGTATTTCAATTAGTCTCTTCTTTCAAGGCTCTTTGCGTTCTTTATTTTGATTTTATGGTCATCACAATTTCTGCAGAGGCAGAAAGAGTAGGTATTTGTAGATATCTAAGTACTGTAGCATGCTTCTCCAACTTTATCTGATTGTGAGTGTTATGCTGACATATTGAGGGGCCCTGATAGTTAGGTACATCGGTGGCGCAAGTAAACTCGAGAGCTTTTCAACTGTCTAAACGTTTTTAGCCTTGTTTGCTATTTTCTTGTTTGGAAGCATACTCAGAAAATAATAAATGTTGAGTTTCGATTTTTTTAAATAGTTTTCCCATCTTTTATCCTCATTCGAAGTAATTTTCCCCATTTATAGTGTTCCTGTGGAATCAGAAAACATACGGAAACGGTCATTCGACTAATTTTATATTTGTGCAGTCTAGGGCACAGGGGCTTCCCATGTTAACCTCAATATGCCTCTCAAAATTCGAAAAATATTCACGGCCGAAGTTTGCTAGAGACTCAGGAAATAGAAATGGGCAATATGGTACATCGCGAATGAAATGTCATAAGCAGAGCCTTGCGTAGATATGAGTAACCGAGATGTAAAAAAAGGGCGTGGAGAAATATGTGCCTAGCAATGATTTTAAAATTTCTTCCTTTGTTTTAAGTGAAGTGGATGTTATGAGATGTTTCGAACAAAACCATGCCTTACGTTATGCACTTTTTTCACTACTTTTATTAATGCCTTTGAGTGCATATCAATAAAAACCTTAATTTACATGGAAATTATCGCGGCATATTTTAAGCTGATGATCGCTTTGTATGCAATTTCAATGTCATTCTATGTTATATTTTATAGTAGGTACTTTGAAGAGAGCTTCCTGTCGTTGAAATGTGTTGCCGGATATGTAGTGCCATAATTAGAAAATATTTTGCATGGAAATAATTCTAGTAAAGAATCAAAAGATTCCGTTGCCTTAATAGCTGCTATGCCTTAGTACAACAACAAATAAACTATTTTCATGCCATATTGGAATTGAAATAAATCGTTAAACTTTCAGCTTATACATTTCTGGAAAATATTTCCACGATATTTTTTTACCTTTTCGTTAATTTTATAGCTGAATAATAAGCATAAATTGAATAATAAAGAAAATGCATTCTACGGAAGGTAAAATAATAGACAAGTCAAAGAAAACTGATTTCAATTTGTTTGCAACGTGTTCTGTATGGAGAAAAATGATTAGTACATACCATTTTTAAAAAATCTAAATTTCAGATATTTAATTTTCATCTGCTTTCCGAGCATTCTTGAATTAGGTGAAAGGAGTGCCTCTGAAGCCCCACCGTTTTTTTAAGTAGGGTCGTTTTATTAAAAATAAAACGCTTCGTCAAATCCTGTCATTACCATCTGATAGTCACAGTAAACATTTAGAAATAGATGCTGAAATTCGCCCAAAACATATTCTGCAGTTGTAATGGATATAAATGAAAAATACATTTCCTTTGACTGTTACACCAACGATTTGTATGAAGGTAGTTTTTGTACATCATGTCGTTTGACATTGTAAATTTTTCAGTTGCAAGTACAATGCAATAATACTTGATGGCATTACTCAGTAATTGCGCAGCGTTATTAATGTTTACTGACACAATGTGTATTAAATAACTTTTCCCCTAAGGCTTGATTTACATTTTGAGCAGTTATGATGTTTTCAACTAATTTTTGGTTTAAATACAGTTTATGTGCTCAATATATCATTTTTATAGTAAATTCAATATAAAACGACCCACATTGTGTACTCTCTGGCTATTCCTTTGGAATATTTTATTTTCTTTTTTAAACAAATAATTTTGAATATATAGTAGTTTGAAAAAATATACTGTCACAGCTCTACGCGCTGCGTAGTTGCATACTGCATAGCTCATGTTTTCTAGTACACCATGGGAGAGATTTTCACTTACTATCGCAAACACTGGAAAGAAGCAGGGTCTTTCGGTCAAAATGTATTTTTTAAGGAAAAAATATCAACCAAAATCTAATACTAGTTAAAAAAAAACGTTTTTCCTGATTTTCCACCGTCATATAAAATCGCTCACACTTCAGTTACCATAATGTGGTAATAACGTGGCCGAATGAACAGTGAAGATGAACGTCAAATTGGACGCTCACGTGACGTTAGAGCCGACGAAATTATGAAAAATATCCACAACATTGCAGCTACCGCAGTTTGAAGCTTAGGGAGGTAGGAATGTTGTATGTAGTTAGCTGAACGGTAACACATATCATAGGTACTCGGACATCTCCGTGTGAATAAGCTATTCGCATAGTGGGTTCTACGTTCGCACACAGTGGAAAAAACGCCATTGAAAGGACAATTCATCTCAGTGCTTAAATTATTTTATGGTAAACGATATTGGTGATGGTACATAAGCCTTTGATGTTTGATTCACCGCCACACACTTAAGGTGATGAAAACATTCCAAAAGGCGGTGAACCGGCAGCTAAACCATAGCCGACGGCATCTATAGCCACTCCGTGGGGGGTGCAATGCGGTTAATTTTCACTTGAAAAAAGTGAAAGAATTATTCATTTGTACCTATAATGCCAATATATTCCACGGTTCAACCTTCGAAAAAAATACAAAATGTACAGTTTTAGCCATGAATACTATCAGTAAAGTGCATAAACTTATTAATTAGTATTTGTAACACTTTATGTTATTCGAACTGTGTCCACTTGAAATTCTAGTCGCTTCATCTCATAATCGTACTAGTCACGAAAAGCTTATCCCAGTCTATGTAAACATATTTTACTTAAAGAAATCGATGTGAATTTTCTACACTCAATTCATTATATATTTCTTTCCATCTTATCAAATGCTCTTCTAATGTACTGCAATTAGCAAGAAGAATCAACCCAAGAATTTTCACACAAAATTTTTTCCGGCATGGAAAAAACAGGGAAATAAAGTTAAAATGTGCCTATGCATTGTTCGATAACCGTGACCGTGGTAAGTAATGATTAATTATCTAAGTAAGAAACACTATAAATTACTAGAGAGGATTTTCCTATTACATTTTCTTTCGGATTATCACAAAATACACGGAATTTGAGTGAATTCGTAGGTGGCTACATTATAATACCAAAACTTTGAGTATCCTGCATCCCGTATCAATCCAACCAAGTGAATAGTTGCGTGGAAGGCTTTAATTTATATCAAACTCGCCTTATTAAGCGGCCATACGTAAGGCTTCATCCCCTGCGTCTCTCTTTCTGCCTCCCCCCTCCAACCCTCCCCTTTCTCCCCTCCCGCCTTACTCCGCCGCATACGCCCAAAACTTTTATTCGTCCCCTGCCAACCGTCCCTCCGAAGCAACTGCCTCTCCTCCTCCCCCCCTGCTGCCGGTCTCCCGGCCAGCCGACCAGTCACTCCTTCCCTCCCTCCTATTTTCCATTGAAATGTCTCCTCCCCCTCTTCCGAAACCCACCTACTCTTCCTCCACTCTTCCTTCCCTGCATTCCCTCTTCCACCCCCACCCTCCCCTCCCCTCTTCCCTCTTTCTCCCTCATCATCATCTCACTACCACTCTGCCTCACCCCCTCCCTTATGCTCCTCTCCACCTCTCCTGCCTGATGCTCAATTGTTCCTAATGGACTTAAGTTTCCACCAACGGAGCCACTGTCGCTCGGATGGCCCGTCGGGAACCTGCGAAGCATGTTTTACATCTCCAAAATGTTTTCCCTTTTTTAATTAAGTAATTTATGCCCGCTCCCACGGCCGGGGAACGGTACTCGCAATCAAGATAGCAGTGCTTGCGATTCAAAATTAAATGTTATCATGCCGTTACCTTTTTTTTGTGGAAAGTTTTTAAAAAACGATTCGCGTGATTTCGGTGGGAAAGCTCTACTTTTCTTTTGTTTTGTTCTTCCCATTCCTCTCTCTCCCTTTCTCGCCCTGTTTTGCGTCATCTTTCGGAAAATGAACCCTCTCTCAGTGCTTCACGCAGTTGGTCATCATGTAGTAGTTCCATTAGCAGCGCGTCCCGCTCCGTGATTCCACAACACGCGCGGCCGGCTCTCAACTTTGAATAATACAGTTTGGGTTTATTTTTAAACAACTTTTGCTTTGTCTTCTAGTGTGAACTATAAATATTAATGGTGAAGCGGTCACCCACATAATTCAGAAACGCAACCGGGAAGGCCTATGTTGAACCCTGTGTTAGTTTTCAGGTCAGTGGAATCAAAGTAAGACCATGTATTATTTATTATCCGTGAGTCAAATTTTATTGGAAATTTATGGAACCAAAAGATATTTTAACAAAATTTAATTTAAATTGAGGTCAATACCTTATTTCTTTTATAAATGCTCTTTATCCTATTAGTCTTTCATGTTTTTTTGATGTGTTTTCTTTATGAATATGTTTTTTTTAAATTTTTCCAAATTTGTGGTATTTTGACTGTTCCAAATGAATGAGCATCAATTTTACGATCTACTTCATGTCTATTTTTAAAATTAAAGTATTGTATCTAATCGATTAAATTTTTAAATTATTATTAATCACCATATTATGTCGGATCAAGCGGTGTTCTTGGAAGATATATGTGATTTATCATGAAACTAAACTGGAGGTTGACCGGTTTTCCTTAAAGCATTACAAAGTTACATATATTTCCACGCATTTATCGTCAAAGTTTATGTTCATCACATTCGTTATCTGTTACTATAATATAATTAGTGACTACGTGCTTGTGAATTAATACCCACCCCCGCTTTTCGAATGAAAGTACTCTTAAAATAAAAATACTATAGTATTGTACAATTGAAATTATATTGACTTCTCTCATGTTTAACGTATAATGTAATATAAAATGGAAGCCATAGCCAACATTATAATACAAAAATAGTCTGGTTGGAATTAGAAACTTTACAGAAAGTTGGCCCATTCCGCTTTCCAGATTACAGATTAGAGTAGATCTATTTAACAAGATTAACAGACCTGGAAAAATTCACTATTTCGTTTCATATCGGCTTTTCAATGAAATTAATTATCTATTAGGCATAAGTTATGGGTTTAAAAATGTTTTTCGCTGTCTCTTTTTGCAAAACCTGAAATTTTTAACTTCTGTGTCCATTCGCTTTACTTAGCATAACTTATCGAAATCAACCTGAAATAAATATAAAATCGCATTTCCCGCCAGTGATAATGTTTGATTTAATGGGACCGTTCATTATTCGATCACAGTGCGAAATTACTTTTTAGATTTCAAATAGAAGACCTCTTTTTATGACAGTAAATGTTGTTATATTATTTCTATGTTCCTTCCTATTATATATAAAAATTAGAAGCATGAAAGGCTTTCGTAACATATTTTAGCAAATTATTTGTTTAAATTTTTGTTATAAAATTAAAATGATAAACAAATTTCATTCAGAAAACAATTTTTTAGTTTGACGGATTTGCTGCAACGAATGGGAATCCAAAAAAAAGAGAATTAAAAATTAAAAATTGCTAAAAAAAATTAATCAAAACTCCTTTGAGAGGTGAGTTGATAAATAAATTAGATATCTAATTGTAATAATTGGAAGATTTCAGAATAAGATAAATTATAAATTAGTAAATCCATGAAATCTTATATAGCGAAGATTGCAAATATTACATTAGGCTTGGTATTATAGGACATGTAATTGTGAGATCCTATCTGTGCAAAATAAAGCATTATTATTATTAACATTATTGACCGTAGGAATTGGAAGCTCTGGGGTGAACCCACGATTCTTATTTTACTCTTATTTTCCGATGTATTTTTGATTCGAACAGCTGACGGAATTCCCATCAATCAACTCGCAGAAAAATCAATTTTATTGGATTTTATCCCGAGCTGAAATTCTAAAATCCAACGATAGCAAACTAATATTTATCAAATATTCCGTAAGAACTGGCCATAGAGTTCTTCAGAGTTTCATCTTATAAAGGCTTCATGAAGCTACTCAGAATTATTCTCCAGTAGCTTACGACTGGCCTCAATAGATCCCCGAGAACTGAACCAAAATAGTTCTGAGTTTGCATATTTTATTATGAATCACGTCCCCGGGAAAATGTAGAATACTTCAACCCATTCCAGTGCAACGTAATTAGTACTTGAATAAAATCCAATTCTTTATAAAAGGTGACCCTCAGATTCATGAATGATGCATTCATAGAGAGCACAGCATCAGCGCCGGAGCAAACCAAGTGATGAAAAGCTACAAGGGATAAGAGAGCCGTGGTGTTCTGGGAGGACGTTGCTGGCGAGGAGAATCTATACAAAAGATCTACGCAAAAGTAATGAATGTTTAGACATGCGAGGGGAATAAATTATCATTAATTTCCACCAGTTTGGGAAGAGAATGCGAAAAAAAATACAGAGTAAGTGCCGGGCCAAACGTCTCTTGGAAAACAGTAAGCAGTAAAGAAGAAGAGAAAATTAGAGCCATAAAAATATAAAAATGAAATAAATGGGAAGATTAAGTAAATTTTACTTTTAGTTGCATTTTATAAAGAAGAATACAAGATTGGAAATAATATGGAACATTACTTTGCCTTAAAAAATGAAAGGATGTGATTCTAATGGAGAAATGGAGGCATTCTCATACAGTTAATGAAAATTGTTTCCGTGTAATGATAGGTACGAGGACTGTTCAATATAGAGCCGACCCTCATCCTTCATTTAGTCCAGACCTAGCCCCATGTGACTTATTCCTTTTCCCCTATGTTAAGAAACACCTTGGTGGAAATCGATCAGTTGCCGTAGACGAACTGAACATGTTTCATCTTGCCACTGACGCAACAGTTACTTTTATCAAATCAATTACACTTGTTCTACATATAAAATACACATTAAGCTAACAATAAATCATAAAATAAAATTGTTCCACTATAAATTATGCGAATAAGTAATTTATGATCGACTCCTTATTGAATACCCCTCGTATTTTAACAATTATGCATCATGAACACTTGGCGAGAGGGGAAAAACTATCCAAAGAATGGAAAATGGCTTATCTACAGTTAATTTACAAAAAAAAGATGAAGAAAGGAATATAGTAGTTATTTTGAAATTAGTCTAAATATTACTAACATAATAGCGAGTGGAGTCGGAAGATTGCATGGATGAATTATTAAGGAAGAAATAGAAGAAAATATAACTATCGGGAAGAAACAGAGTCCTTTACGTGTGGGGTATCATACATCGGTAATATGTTCACGATAAAATAAGTATTAACAAAGAGAAGAGCACGGGGCAGAGTTAAACACATACGATAATGTTCAGATTATGAATCACGTGTTAGAGCAGAGCGGATTTATAATTAATGAGTTGCAATAATAAGAAACTTGTGAGTTAGTCAACATGGGTTATAACGGGAGTTAATTTAGGTATTCAACACTTAATCGCAACCTCCAAAAAGGGAATGTTCGTTTGGTTCAGAGAAAAATTGTGGCAGTTATTAGGGGAGCACTCAAGGTGTTTACCTCGTGGTATCTCGGGGTCCCGAGATCTCGATTCCACTTCCAGAAAAACGAATGAAATATTTTATGCTCTATTAGAAAGCGTTAGGTGGCGTTAAAGCCAAAAAGAGTGTCCCATAAGGAAGTGTAATTTGGTCGCTGTATTTTGATTTTGAATACCATGCGTAATAGTGTACTTCACCTATTTAATGATGGAGAAGAGTTGTATAGAGATAGTTTCAATGTCAAAAAGAAGGTTGTGTTAGCTATGAGTATAAACTACTATCAGTATTGCTTGGAAATTGGTATTAAATTCAAAAAATTATGTTGCAATGAATTTTTGGAAAACTTTTCTCTCTTCGGAATAAGAAAACAAGCAAAATCTCAAGTTAATAAAATGTTAATGAGGTGTAACTCTACCTCAAGATCTCGGAAATATTGGAGGAAATATGGGAAATATACGTACAAGGTAAAATAAAACTTAGATTTATTAAAACTTTACAGGTAAATGTATTGAAATGAGAATTCATGTTGTCATATTCCACAGTAATACTCATAAATGCACCAGTGTTATGTAATCCTCAAAAGGTACGTTTGAATTCAGAATTGGCGCTACGAAGAAAATTTATGTTTTTAAACTTTTCTTACGGACCCAGTAGAGAAAATAAATAGTTAAAATAATTAGGAAGGGAAGATCAGGGACTCTTCCTTAAATTGGAAATATTATTCTATTATTATTAAAATAAAATCGAATTCAATCAAATTCTAATAGGCTACGTTGTTAGCCGTGGAGTAGAGAGAGAAACCGTAATATTTACCGAGACCGAATAAACCGAAAAGAATTTAAATGCATTTTTTATAAGTGAAAAATAATCAGAATATGTGTCATCAAGGCTATTTACGGAATTATTACGTAAACTAGGTAGTTTGTGTTAGCTATTTTTTATGATTCTTATTAAATCACATTCCGATCAGTTAGCTCATCACCCATGAATTATTATTAATTCTAATCTACCGGTTGAGATAGGCTCCTGATGGACACAGCCCTCCAGTAATCCTTTCTTCATTTCCACATACTTTCTCCCCCCCTTCATTACATCCAACATGCCTTATCTTTCCTCCCTCTTCCTCGCTTACCCAACATTATACCCTCTATGACATTCTTCAACAAACCATTGTCACTCAGTACTCCCGGCATTCTCTTTTCCTGTCTTCTACAGGTTTCTCCCAATAGCTTTCTCCCCTCTCCTACCATTTCCAAAATTTTTTTGTTCATTTTCCATTCCGGCCATTTCATCTTTTCTATCCTTCTCTATACCCACATCTCAAAAGCCTCCAACCTACTCTTTTCATCATGCCTCAACGACCAA
>LYUA01000485.1:475840-494026 GCA_002093875.1 Calopteryx splendens | reverse complement strand
GATAGACAGGATAGATTTCGCTTTGGGAGTCCATATTCCATAATTACTTTCTATCACGGAAAAGTAATCGGACAATATGACATCAGCGATCCTTGAAGAACTTTGGTATTCAAGATATTACAGTAGATTTGGAAAACAGATATTTTTAAAATTTTCATAAATAGGCAGAAGTGAAAATGATTTTCAATTGGAAAGTTGATCGCGAAATTCTTAATTTTTAGCAAACCTATATAAAATGTTATGGAAAAAGAAAAAAATAAAATAAGAATTGATAAACTCTTGTTGTTTTGTAATTGTTCACTCAAGTTTTATTCTTACTCGTAGGATTTAGGTGACTTTCTGGAATATAAGATGTTGACGCAAATATTATATATTCAGCCAAAATATTAGCCCTTGAATGTGGTAGTTTAGCTGCGAAAAACAGTATTTTAATCTACCCTAAAGTGCAGTCGGATTTTACACTCTTCGGTTTAAAATAAAAATACACTTCTTTTCTTCCAATTAATTGATGCTTCATGGCCAAGTTCTTTGGCTTAAAAATATGAAAAAGGATATTATTTTTGCAATTCAAAATTTCTAGCGTTTAATTGAGTCCGTCAAACTTGAGGGCAGTCGGGAATATTTGCAGTAAATTAGATGTTCAGCACTACATTTTTCTTTTTTGCTGAGAGACTCGCAGAAAAGTGCTTCGGAGATTTATTTTTAAACAAAATGAAAATGGAATTTTTATAGGCAAATAAAAACCTGAAAATGCAATGTTAATTGAAATCATAATGAGAATTTAAACCAATACATGAGAATTTTTAGAAAATTGAACATTTTTATATTTCATTTACAAGGAACCCTATCAAGTATGATACTAATCTAAAAAGATAAAATAAATTTACTAATCAGGAACTGAATTCATGGGGATGAAATGCAGTGAATAAATCTCTTCTACTATTCATAAAACATTTAACTGATAAACACAATTCCTGTAGGTATGACCCAAAGTTTAGTTCGAAGTGGGAATTGAATGCATGCAAAATACTTATTTTAAATAACCATCGCTATCACCTCTCAAATGCTAAACAGCATTTATTTTATTGAGCGATACTTTATAGAATCATTTATCAGATCATGAAAAATTACTCATTTTGCGTACTTACGGGAACAATTACTATTTATTGGAAAAATTGACTCATATATGATTTAACCGCTGTTTTAACCACGCTTACACAAGAAAAACGCCAATGGCAATAGCACACTTCACTGATGTATAAATTTCGGTTATTGCCACAATCAAGTAAAAGCATCGCTCTTTGCAATTAGCTGAAGGGACAGACTTTCGTACACACTTATCGTATACACTTCGTATATCAGACTTCGTATATCAGACTTCGTATATCAGACTTCGTATATCAGACTTTCGTACACACAAGGGCTTAAACTCAGATTTTTTATAGTATCTTTACGGTTAAAGACCTAGAGCAAAATGATGGAAACAAAATGGAAGAATGAAATTTGTACACCATGGGGAGTACACAGGGCAATGTTGAACGTTAACTCAAACGAAAATCTAAATCAATCATTTTGAGCTCATTAAAGAGACGAAGACGAGATTAAAATAGCAAAGATAGAGAAAATACCAAAGCATCAGCGAGCAATATCTTTCTTTGTAAACTCATTCAGAATTGAGAATGTATGCACTACCACAAAGACAGTGAAAAACCAGAAGTTTCGTTTTAAATGCGAAGATAGATCGCACGATGTCTATATAGCATCATATAGAGAACAGCAGTCATATAGCATACGATAAAGAGGAAATTCTCCTGACCCTGATCTTTAGTAATTTAAATATTTGTCACTTTATTTTGATTTTCCTTAGTGTTTAGTTCGAATTTCAGCATTACTTTTTTACATCACACGAAGCAATGAATCCCGTACAATCGTTGACAAGAAAATTTTTGGCAATATGGCAGACAGGAATCGATGAAATATTATGACATGAAGGGGTTATTCGATAGATGAAGCGACTTGGGAGCTGCGTCAAATAAATTTCGTATCGAATTTCAGGAGCGAAGGTGATATATCCAGTCACACTTCATTGTTTAATTTCTGAAATACTAAAATCGGTTTGAATCCCAAAACCGAAAACTGTGAAAATACCGAATTTTTAACAAAATGCGAAGATGATTTGCACAATCGCCCTCCCGTCGGGAGTCCTACGTGTTTATACACAACACATAAATTTGAGCAATTTAGGCCTATTTTGATTCCTTGTTGCTTACCCATTGCCTCTTCCTTGTTCCTTACCTCTAAACCATTGCACATAGCGATTACTTTGGAAGATACCTTCTTCTGGCAAGATTCGCCAAGCAGTACGTCCACCATATCAAAAACAAAGGACAATTTCCAAGTTTCTCCAGCAGAATAAGACTTTTTACATTTGTAAACACTACAAGAAACATCGTAAGCGGTGATCAATGCCAGCGAAAATTCAAGGAAAGATCTCCACTTTAATGTGAAAATAGTTCGTGACCAACGAATGCATCTACTCGAATGCTTACCGTTTGGTCAAAATCGTGCATAATCAGACCGCCGTTCATTCTGAGTGAAGAGAATAAAAGATGTTCATTCGCCACTGTATCCAGGCGCAGAAATAAAAGAGGTAGCTACGCATTAAACAATCAGCGATTAAAAGCCAAACTGCAGATGCACGTTCACAATATCGAGTGACCATGAGAAAATTTGCATTTACGATATGGTATCAGAGCTGTGGTGGAACCTTTCCATAATAAAAGAAAGGAAAACAGCAATGTTTTTATCTTTAATTTACAATGCTATCCAATGATTCAATGACTAGTGATTGAACCTCACCAAAGGCGTATGGATGGATTTGTTTAAACTAGCTTCCTAGGATAACACAAGTAAACGAACTCATTTGGTCCCTTTTCATTTGCCTTTGATCATTAAGCTGCAGTGCCCACCGACCAGCACATATATTTGCCTACGCTAATTTTCTTCTCAAGCCAACTCAGAGTTCCTAGTCGTAGTGTCTGATTATTTTACTTTCAAATACCTTCTTACAAAGCTTCCCTGCTTCCTCCCTATACCTTTATTCAAAACATTTTCTCTCACTGTTCATAAACCTACGAAAGTTTCCACAAAATAAAAACTGGAGCAGAGACTACTGCATTAATAAAGTCCAAACTCTATAGTGATCCGTAATTATTTTAGATGGCATAATTTAAGTTTTAATTGAAAAAATCTATGAAATTAAAAAGAAGATATGGACAGCGAGGTTCTTTCGTGCCTGGGTAGTAAACCCTTAAAAATTATAAATAGAATATTTTGAAATAGTCTATTCTTCACTTCTTTCCTAATTTCTCAAGTCATCAATTCCTTTATATTTAAAAATACTTATCTTTTCTGTATCAATTATTATTTTAGCATCCTTAACCTGCTCGATAGAAGCAGTGCTTATCAAATATAAGATGCTTATGTTTGGTGCATTCTTTATTACCTACTTACAAACCTCTCACAATCTCATTTTCCGTTAGCCAGATGTAAAGAATCTGGCGCGGTAGTTCAGTGGATAAAGCGCTGAGCTACTAATCGTTGGTCCCGGATTCGATTCCGGGTGATGGCTCTGGACACCCTTAGCTTCACCTAAGCTGTGCACTATTTTTCGGGTACCAGATCATACTGGGATATTCTAGGTGGTGCAAGGAAATGAACTGATCACCCTACCCTGATGTGTGAATTTCACACGTCATTCGGCTTAGTACGAGGTGACCTCTATCCTCGTTTACCAAACCAACCTTCCGGCTGTGATTCATTGAGATGTAAAGATTCTTGAAAATTTTATTGCATTCATTTTATATAATAATATTCATTTCATACGCCCAGCTGGACACGTTTCTGGTCGGCTATAACTAAAACCTTGGCTGAGGGTCTCAATAAGGGTTCAACTACAATCCTGATTAACTTAATTCATATGCCTTGATCCCTTCATTTAATCCTGTATCAGGTTTGTTTAGCCATTTCTTCCACTTAGATATTATTAAGCAAAACAGGTAGCGGAGAGAAGGTAATATTGTTACGTCCCTGCCTGCCACTTCTCATCCCCAGTAGCCTTTCCAACCATCCCTTGACCTTCTTACTCATTTATATGCGTCACTTATATCGCTCTAATGAACCCCGAAGTTTTTCAGTATTTCAGTCCAAGTAACTCTTACAGAACCTCCTTCAGATCTAAAAAAAATAAAGCACTTTGATTCTACAATCTATTGCCTCTTCGATACTTGGAGCATACACATTATATCATAATGAAATAAAAAAGGTGAGGGATTAGTGACTTGGCGTTTCAGCAAAAGACTGAAACGGCAGCTAAGGAAAACTGGGTCAGGAGACGAGGTTCTAAGAAGGATATTCTGTACTCAGGGAATTGAATACGGAAGGGACTTAATGGAATGAGGAGCGCTGGGATAGTGAAAATCGGAATTTTGGACCACGTATAAGACTAATGTTTGCGTGCGGGATGAGGAGGAATACGCGTAGAGAATGAAAGGTCATTATTGCGGGAAAGCCCATTTATAAAACCTGGGCAAAAACTTCATGTCTGTTATTACGAAGTGGTGGAGTAGATGATGAATTACAAGTGGGATTAAAATCATTTCTCGTGGTAAATTCCTGATGGGAGAGAATGCCATGACGGACAAATTCATGGTACGGTTTCATGCTGTAAGGGAGGCATGCGACCAACATGTTAATCACAATTACTTGGACGCAACCGAAGAATACTGTCCGAGGAACAAGGGGAGTACTATCATCCGCAAGACAGCATAAAAGGCTATAACTATAAACACTAATGCCATATTATATGAGATAATTTCTTAAAATTGACTTATCAAGAAACAAAAAAACGTCTAAATTATAGTGGAGCTCAAAGAATGGATGGGAAAGATTACATGTAAAAGTATGCAGCTATTTTTCTAATGAAAAAAATATAATTACTGACTAGGAAGGATCGATACGTGATAGTAGTTTTTAGCAAAAACAATCGATGAATGTTTATGTATTTTGTCGGTCTCGCGAATGTGTTGCATCGTTAACTTGACCAAAACATTTTACAATCATCAGTATGTAGTTAAATATAGCAAAAATCGTGAAAGACAGAGAACGGTACCATCAGCATGCTTGAAAAAATAAAAAAGCGCCTAAGAACGCTGTCCTGTGAAAACAAATATTTGAGAGCAGGCCATCCATTAGTATCCGTTCATTACGAGAGTAAAGAAGGCCGGAAAACGCTGATAATGGAGGTCAAAGAATATTATAACGATACTTAAACTGGTGGAGTGGAAATGTGATTAACAGAATTAAAAGTACAAGAGGATGATAGTGGATAGTGGAGAATAACAGTGGATATAATTCGTATGACTGGCATTAATACAACGGTTGACATGATATCTGTTGGTAATTATCTACTTACTTATAGCCAATTCTTACAGAAATGGTGTTACGCTCACTTTTCCCATTGGCGTGAGGAGAGAACTGCAGGAGAAATATTTTGTGAAGTTTACAAAAGGTGGGAAAAGTGAATTACCTGTGCGATGGAGAAAGAGGGAGCTCAAAAGTGGCGATGGATTTTCTTCTAAGAATTGAGGGGGTTAGATAATTTATAAAATATAATGTGGTGCAGTTTAAACCTAAGAGAGTAAGTGGGAATAAGGCAATTGAAACAATAGGAGAATGGCGCAACAGGGTAACAGGCGAGGATGACGTGAAATTAGGATGAACATTAAAAAAAAAGACCCCGAGGGACATAGTTGACCTTCCCAAGAGGCTTCATTTATCCATACAGACGCGATTCCCTAAGATCTAATTGAAGAATTTGCATTTGGCAAGCGGGAGTACATCCCTCAAGATGGCAAGGGGAAGGAAACATTCTATAATTTAACAACAAGAAGGCATGCATGCACGCATATTAGATTATTTTCCCTCACATTAACATTAAATAGTTTAAGATAAATACGGAAAACAATTAGCCATCGGATTTGGAAAAGGTAAATTATTTCTTTTCTGTATTTATAAAATGTGAGAACATATGGGAGAAACATCGATTCATATCATAAGTTAATCCATTAATTAGTTTTCATTAGAACATAATTGCCTCCGACTCAAGGAAAGTAAACTACTAACCCTTGGGGGTCTGTCTAAAAATGAGAAAAAAATGAACACTGATTCATGACTCTGAATGTGTGTGAAAACTTCGGAAATAATTTTCATAAAATTTCCCACAGTTAACTTCACTAAAATTTGACTTCTCGTGCAACCTCTCTCCTTTGGAACACGAACTGATGAGTTTAAAATGAGCTACAGTCTGCGTAAATTCCTGGAGTCGTTATTGAAAAGGAAGACAGAATCACTTAAGCCGATAATCACTCCTAAGCCTACACACATGATTTTTTTCCTCGGACAATTAGGGGAACCAGGATTCTCTAAATTATCTCACTGTTCCTTCGACGTAATGACGTGGACCTTCAAGTGACAGGTTGTGAGATTAGACAAGCGGTGACGTGATTGTTTACCGGTAGGAAATATAGAAATATTTTCAGTCTGCGTCACTTCTCTCCGACCTATCTCAATAAGGAAATAATAAATAAGAATATACTGCATTTTGATGGAATAATTTGTCACAAAAATCACTGGATATCGTACCAACTACGTAAGAAGCTTTGAAAACACATTATCAATCACAAATGGAAATATTCGCAGTCTGGTAAATGTTACTCGAATTTGTATCAATTTTGCATTGAAGCCACAGAAAAGCAACAAATGTATAAGAAAGGAAATATAGAATCGCACGTGTTGATATGAGAAAACTTGGTACAAACATCGATAAATCTTTCCAGGAACTGAAAAAATATATCTAGTAAAATAGTACGAGGGTTCATATAAAAAGAACAATCCTCAATTATAATTTTAAAATCTAATCGAAACGAAACATGTATCTTTAACGAGAAATTACACGTTACATTTTCCCTATCAGGTTTTGGTATAGCATCCTATGGGCATTCAATAAATTCGGGAGTCCACAAGGATGAGTCACCCTGGTAGTTACAACAAATCAAAGGACAGGTGACTTGATTCCGTTAAAAATAATGATTCAATTATCATTCATTTATTCCATAAGTATAACCCAGTCTGGTATCTTTCATTTTTATTATTTTGAGTAATCATTGAGCAGCAAATTTGATGCATCCAATGGACAATCAAGTAGGATAGAATTTTTTTAAATTTCAATGATGGGCAAGAGAAGTAGAGGGAGGAAAAGTTTATGCATGTTGGACGGAATGAAGGGTGGCAGAAATCATGCGGAATCGAAGAGTGGGTTTTCGTAGTGTACGCTGTGGAGGTTTTAGTGTCGTGTTAGTCGTGTAGCAGTGGTGTCCATCAAAAACCTATCCTAACCGGTAGACTGCTATTTAAAAAAATGTATTGGCACCGATGCCATGCCCGCGGTTCCTTTACGGTTAATTTGGAATAAATTAGGAAATGATTTGAGCAATAAAATATCAAACCGATGGACAAAAATATCAGTTATGAAGGTTCTAAATATTACCGGTCGACCAAGAAAGTCACGTTAACAATATGGAAAACATATTTGCAGTACCATCAGTAATGAACTTAAAAAAATATTTAATAATGCTTCAGCGGGTTCAAGGATAGTGACATAGAACCATTTGAAACAGTAAATTTGTACATGTGACAAGAGTGCCGCGTGTCAAGAAGCTTGCCTATTAGTGACGACTATCAAAGGGAATAAATACTAACATCCACACTTCTTGAGACTGGTGTTTCATCTTCAGAGACATATTGAAAAATAATTCGCTTTGCATATAAATTGCAGATGAGTTCCAACACCTATTAAAGGGATTCCCTTCCTGCTCCAGCTCCGCTTAGCTAACTATATCAAGAGTACGTGAACCCATTGTTTTCCACAAGATTCAACGGGGGAGGGAATATTTCACTTAATCCAAAATTAATCGTCCGGAAATATATTGTTATTGAAAAATTCATTATTTTTCACTCTTTGTGCAGTTTTTTTTAATTTTCACAATCATGCACTTCCTCCCAAAGGTTAAGAAGAATAAGTGTGATTCTATCATTGTATATTGTCCTCAGATAAAATAAGCACCGCGACAATAAATGTATTTTATTTTTTAAGAGCGCCATGCAAACATTTATTTAAATGTATCTGGGTAATAGGAAGAGAGGATCTTAAAGTATTTTTAATATTTGCACATGCATCTCTGCCGTCAGAGTACCTAGAAAAAAAATGGGTCCTACTGCTATAATGCCAAACTGAATGTTCAACATCCGTTTTCCTGAAGAAAATGTTACCGCATCTCAAATAATGAAATATGCCTTAGCGTTTTTCTACAAACATTTCTAAACGCTTATTCAGCTTCTCAAACTGAGAATACTTTCATCATTGATATTCAGAGGTCACCATAATGTTATATATAGTTAGTCACTATACATAAAATTCCAGAGCATGCGTTCGTTTTCTTCTGTTATTCATACTGAGTTAATTTTTCTTAAAAATATTCAATAAAATATTAAAAATGCGAAATGAAATATATCGCACTGATGCTTAAAATTTGTATTGAATAGCGGTACAAATTCGCTTTTAAAAAAACTAAATAAGGGAGATTGATGTCGAAAATAGATACCTAGTGTGAAGGCAAAAAATGCATTTCAAAATATAATTTATAAATCCAGTGTTGTCATGGACTTAATTCGTAAATTAATAATCCTCATTATATATTTTAAACCTGTGTTTATATATTTTAAATATTTTATATATTTTAAAACTGTGGCCATAGACAAAACTGTTTCCATAAGCTCATTGCTCACGTACATCGGATCTGATAAATGTTTTTACAATATTTCATGATTCAACCCTTTCAGAGACACTGCTAAAAAGAATGAGACAGGTAAGAAGATAGGTTAAGATGGTATTGGGTCAGTGAGTGATGAGAGTGGCAAGGAGAGAGTAGCAGAGATTGAGCGCGTGAGGTGTCATGAAAGGGGTGAAATCATCCGGTGTGATAATTCCCCTTTTTCGAAGAGATTCCTCGAATCTTAGGCAGAGCAGGCAAGTGTAGGCGCATGAGTCTCATTTCGTTGGAAGTGCCTGTCTCCCGAGGGAGGGCACAAATCTTCCTGCATTGAGCTCCTCAATACAGCGTACTAAAATCTTGGCGATAATTATGTATAACTACGTGGCAAATTATCCGTTTCCTCTTTACTGGCACTCCTCATAATTAATAGCTCTCGTGATATTTAATAGCAGGGATGATACAAGCAAGTACAGAAGGACATATCACCTATGGATATATGTATATATTGCAATCTTTCTTTATTTTTTCCAAGAGAAATCGCTTTTGCGGCATGGCCACATTTTTTTGGCGCATCGCTTCTACTGATGATTTCATACTGGCTATATCCGGGGTAGAACACAGTGAGGTGTGAGTGAATGGGTATTTCCACAGAGAGAGGAAAATTAGGCCTACGATTATTAACCAGAGACACCGTTGAATGAGATTGGGCGACTTGGATTTTCTCCTCCAATTCACAACATAAATAATGAATATAAATTAGTCATTAACAGCATAAGTATGCATGGCAAGCTTGTTACACTTAAAATATTTATCAGCTTTTGTAATATCTTACTCGTGGAACTGCTCATGGAGACCAAACTCATATCGTTTTTGTAAGAGCCATGTAGGTAAACAAAAATCTCAATTACAATTTTAACCCAAATATATAAATGTTATAATGAAATAAATTGACTACGCCGGTGATACACTGTTGATGACGTTCAGGGAAGTGACTATGTCAGTACTACTTCATTTCATTTCCTATTATAATACACATACATAGTCACTTTAATGTCTTGTATCCTGTCATGTATGTACGCAACATAAGATTTATTTGCACGAGTACTTACAGAAACACCTACAATAACAATGAAGAACTCAATATTCGAGAAGAGCAATAGGATGATTTTTCTTACATTTTTATAATATGTGGTTTACACAGAAAATATAATCTTGAACACTTTGCGTGAAGTTTCAATAATTTGAATAAGGTTTATTTCGTACTCATGTCCGTGGGATATATATGAGTAAATACCTACGTTTCATACATCCCTAAAAGGCTATTAACGCGATTAAGTTATTCTTCACGCTAGGGTATTCCAGTGATTTAAAAAATATTATTCTTTACGGAAAGTAATCCGCCTGTTGAGAAAGTGGAAGGAGTAGGCATGTCGAATTATTTATCACAAAATGTAACTTCATTAGTAATATTCTCGTCAGGAGACCATTACACTTTCATGCTCCTTCAAATTTTCCGATAGTGGAGATTAAAAAAACCCTCATAATTGAAATTTGAGATATTATTCCGGCATTGAACTCGCACGAATTGTTTTTTTCAGCAAGTTAAGTCTACGGTGTAATTTACGACCTTCTATCGGCGCTAATTCTCGAGTTTTGGATAATTTTGTGACGTTTACCGTGAATTCATAACAATTGATAACGAATCGGATGAGTTCTCTTTGTATTTTGTCCAAATCAGAGAATAAAATAGTTTTGCGCTGATTTCAAAATGTTCGAGGCTTATTTAAGATAAGGTCTACCTACGCGAAATAATTGTCCATTGGGATATTTTCCAACTATTCGCCTGATGAAGCCAATTTTCTTTAATCTCTTCCTTTTCTTCTCGAACGTGATTTTCTTGTGTTAGGCCCTATGTGGAAGTAGAATCCACAATTTTTATGTCCAAACCTAAACCCCTCTGAGGGTAAAAATTTAAGGGTGGTGGTATTTTTTCTCCAAAGGTGAGTTGAGGGGAATATGAAAAATGAAGAAAAATACAGAAGACTTGGTCTACCTCAAATTTCTTTAATATATTTTTGTCTTTCCCTTTCATTACTGGTTGCATATTCTGCCATACACCGTCAAAGGTGTCGGCTTGAGAATGCCTGAGAGATGGGCCTTATTGGTCGTACGATTAACATTCATTGCTGAGTACGATCTTAATGAGTGGCTACCGAGTACTTGCCGAATACTAACGATACGTAGATTCAGACATGATCCAAACGTAATTCTTTAATCGTAAGAGATTCCTGCCCAGGTCACATAATTTCCCGCTGGGCATAGATAACTCCGAGTCCTTTGCAAACAACTCTATGAATAATTTTCAACGTTTATTGGAAATAAATTACTTGTCGAAACACCCACATTAACCGCTGCTAATTAAGTAAATCCCCTCATCCATTTCTGAGTCACAGTATTTCTCCGAATTTTCCGCTGCGTCTGTATGTACCTACCTACATGATCGTGGCAGTGGGCTTAAACAAATGCTTAGATGTAGAACTACAGACAAATGTTCCCAAAGCTGAGCTATAATTACTGTGCAAATAATACGCTACGTAAAGCACTTATTTTGAAACTTTGAAAAAGTACTAAAATATAGGTGGATACTTCATGGAATTTACAAAGTAGCCTTTCCAAAGAGCATAAACACATGTTCATTAGAAATTATAGAAAGAAAGAACGCTTTAAATTCATACGGTTTAGGGGACCATCATAAAAAATTGGACTCGGCCAATTTTTCAACGACTTGGGTTTCGCCATCATAAAGTATTTATTGCTTGCATCAAACATTGTTTGGGTTAATGAAATTTCGAAAAAATGCATCACCATAACACTAATATTAAGGGTAATAGTTAATTTTCAGTCATTACGAAGAGACGGGTTTTTTAATTCCTCGGGAATGGAGAAACATCATAACAATCGTACACCATATTTGATTACTTATATTTGAGTGACTGAACGAGTACTTTGTGGTATCAATTTCATGTGGCTGTGTGTAGCTTGTGGCATCAATTTCCTACACTCAATGGGTAATTAAATGGCTATAGTAAAACCGGCCAGGATGAACAAACATTGTCGTAGATAATTGCTGGGCGCCGAATTGGTGGTTAACTGTGAAAATGACTTTTTAAATGCTTTTTAAAATCATACAACCACAACGGACGGATGATGCTACCTGATGATGATGAAAAACGCATTATTAGATGAGGTAATTAGTTTTTGCATACTAGCTCTTGCGGAGGACGTGATGAGTGGGGAGGGTGGGGGGGTGGTGGGAGATGAAGCGAGAAGCAGAAACGGGAGGAAATGATCTTCGAGAGAGAGAGATGGGGAGGGCACCGAATACCAGTGAAAGTGGGTTTCTGGTTTCTCCGCACCCTTCTCTGGTGGCGCTGAGCGAGCCCCTCCTTGGACGTTGTCGTCGTCCGCTATGGTCGAGAGCGAAGATCTCGGGGAGGATAGAGTGAGAGGGAGCGGGATAGAGAGAGAACAGCGAGTCGTCGGCAGCAAAAGGCGAAGGCAGGTCATTCACTTGGCAGTCAGCTGTGCGAGTGGTTCTCGGTGGATAGGAAGGCGCGAGCCGGCTCTCGAGGAAGGACCGCCGGGAAGGAACGCGGGATCAAGCCGATGTGAGTGCGACATGTTGCCGGCTTAGACCGCAACCGTACGAGGGACCCGTGAGGTATATTGCCTCTGGAGACGACTAGGAAAAATAATAACCCATCGGAGGTTCCGGAAATCCTAAAGAACACCGGCGGGGTTCCATAGCCTTCCCTTCATCTTCCCATTCGGTTCCGAAATCAAAATACAATGTCATCAAATGTAAGATGACCCTAATGATTTTCGTAGATGAGGATTAGTGAGAAGAAACGAAGTATTATTATCCAATGCAAGAAGGAAGAAATACGAGAAATACTATCGAAGGCAATCAAGGAAGAAGAAGGAACAAGATCACAGTTTGTAAACGGTGTCGTCTGTGATATAAGAGTGACGGGAAAGGAACAGTGTAGTGTGAGGACAATATAAACAAGGAGACATCCCGCTGCCCCAGCTGAGGGAGGGAGTGCCGACTGTTGGAGGTACCGTAGGAAAGGTATGTGGTTAAGTCCCTCATTCGCTCCTATGTGTAGCAATTGTCCCTTCCCGACATTTCTTTTCGTCAAAAAGCGCTACAGCCTTCGGAGACTTCAACGGCCGTCTTTTTTTGCGGCAATTTTAACGCGCGATAGAAAGGCAGCAGCTCTTTGAAGTTGGACTCGAGAAAGATGCACTGCACTCGCTCTTCTTCATAAAGCCTGTAGATAATAAGGAGAATGAAGAAAATGAATGCAACGTTGGGAGAAGGAGAATTCGTATAAGTTCTGTTGGCGGACACGTTGTCTTGGTCATGAACCTCAAATTAATCTAGGATACTATTTCTCTACACTAAAATCATTCAACGTATTTTTCTCATCGGGAGGTTTAGCATTATGAATAGGTTCATGGTGTGGATAGCATACACCAATCATGAGAGATATTCATGAGATCATTTGATAAATCATTTAATTCAGAAAAATTGGACGAGTAATGCCGTTATTTTTTATGCTAGAAAATTAAAGGAATTAAAAAAAACCATCTGAAGATAATAATGTGCGCGTCAGTAGTAAACCATGGTGCTTGTGGAAATCATTTTTCTAATGCGAACTCGGCTAACATTAGTGTGTAAATTAGCATTGTTCAAACAAATAATTGAACTTATTTCTCATGGAGCTTGTTCTCCTACAACAGGCGTGGAAAAAAATAACTTTTTTTTAAGATTACAGTTTCCTGAGTTTTGTTTAGCAGTTTTCGTTATTATTTTAAATATAGAAGTAACGAAGAATGCGTATAAGTTGTATGCATAACTGCTATCTTTATTTAGCTTTAGTTAGTTTAGAATTAAAGTCAAGACTTCTTCATGGTGACCATAACTGAATTCCTGGAACTTCGTATACAATTGATGTAGTTATTTCACCGCAGGTATTTTGAAACATCACTACGAATGGTCCATTCATGGAAGGCTTCCCATAAAGTTCTTTTGCAATCAAGCCAACTTCTCTTACGTCCATTCACATCTGCAAATCCATATTCTATATCCTTATTTTCAGGTTTTTCATAATCACCTGAGAAATCCAGTTCGGTTAAATATTGTCGATTTTTATAAATGTAAGGCTCACGGTACCGTTTCATGAGGAAATCCATCGAGGTGGCCATTCTTTTGCCAGTTAGAGCAGAAATTTTAATTTGATCGACCGCCGCCTCCCCTCGTGCTGACTCGCAATAGTTTTCAGCAGATGAACCGTTATATGCCCGGCCTACTTGGAACGTCGACGCTGATGTGGTTTGAAAAAATTAATAATGGGACACGATGTTGCCAAAGCAGCTTGAAACCGTTCAGTAGTACCTGTGAGTGATCGCATTTGCGCTTATGGCTCGTAATCTTCTTAATACATTGAAGATTCGGGGATCCATGAGGATAATATTATATCAAAGTTACAAAGTTCACTATAAATAAAAGTTTTTATTCCCGTGAAAATAAGGACTAGTTGAGGAGAAGCGTTATAGGAAATTATTTACAGGCTCAACATTATTCCTGAATTTTTTATAGTATAAACTAATAGGAAGGCGTCTAATGAGCAAAGTTAATATTTTTAGCGTTAATACAGAAAATAAAAAAGAAGGCTTAAAAGGTTTTTTTCAAAATTTAAATGAATTATCGTAAGACAAAAAATCTAATAAAATTTTAATCGATAAATATAAAATCAACTACTACTTCATTTTGGAACGAAATTCGGAAGTGTAGTTCGAACTGTTGTAATGCAAGGATTTTACTCAGATTTATTTCGATCACCATTTTTTTTATTATACTACTTACTACTATATTCATTAAGTGACTGAGAAATGAATTCGCTAATTGCTTCATTCAATTCTAAGCTGAAAATTATCGTCGACTGTGGCATTGAAGATATGGGCTATGGGAAAGCTTTCTAAAATGTGGGTACCAGATTCACTTTTTACCACTCTCTCCCAAATTTTCTTTCGTTCTGACAATGATTTATATGGATAATAGTTTCAAGTCTTTTTTTTAGTTATGAGACCACTAAATGGTAGCTTTTCATTCGAAACAACGTGAAATATAACCCTACTATTCCTTTAGAAACCATTTGGTGCTAAAAAGTTTTCCTTTCAAAAATTATATCGAAAACATATCCAGGAGATTACTTATACATCACATCCTTGAAGCCAAACATTTTTATGCTGTATGAATAATATTGGCCATTCATAGATCCATTTTCTGAATAAGGAAGTTTCTCGGTATCCTTATTATAATTTTTTCAGCGCATTTACAATTGTTTTGTCACTCGGTCTCCTAAGCCATTATATTAATAGCCATTGGACTTTTCGAGCACAATGGATTACTGAGAAATAGGAAGAGTGCCTTTCTTTCCTGTTAAATTTGAAATAAGCTGCACGATGCATCTTTGGTCACATTCATTCTGGTAAACTTCAACATTAGACGTATGCATTAGCCTGAAATCACACATGACTCGAACTCGACGGCCTTAAATATCGATATGTATAATTCAAAGCAGCGGCGTGTGTTATTCGCATAGAATATTATAGATTAATGACGCCATACTGAACAGGAAAACACGTTTAGTTGCTAGCATTAGGCATATCTTATTCTTGCATTTTATCCCAGCAATAGTCAAAGAAACGATGGGTAGGTTTATCCTCCTAGTGGTATATCTACGATGTTCGCTATTCCACACATCTATTCTCTTTTCGTTCGGTCCACGTGCCCTTTATTTTTGTTACTGCCATTTGAGAGAATTCGGGAATTTTCGCTCTCTTCGTTCCTTGGAGGCGGCCACTCGAGTGATGTCACCTGCGGAGGGCGTCGCCTCTCATTGTCAGTCCTTGCTCTTGCCCTTGTCTCCTCTGGCTACCCGTGACCCCATTCCCCGTCTCGCCCGCCCTTCCTTTTCCTCCTCCCCCCCTCCTCCCCTCCCGCTCTCTGCTACCAGACATCGCTCCTTCCTCATTCCGGAGGTGCTCCAGCCGTCCTCTTTCTCCCGTACGCCATTCCGCCATGGCCCAACTCGTGTACTAAAATGCCTAAACGCAACTAAATCCAAAGTTGCGTTTTACATTCGCAAATGCTGCGGGGACTTTCCGACCCAACTGACAAGTTTAATCCTGTTTCACTAATATTATCTTTAATATATTTTGATCCTCATATTAAGAACAAGAAACTCCCATGAAAATTGAAGCTATTTCAACACATCTCGTGGATGAATAAATCATATTCACCTCGGCGCCTGAATTATTTTGTCTCAGTTGCTGTTAGCAAAATTATCTGGGGCTAACGGCGTCCGCGAAAAATATTTTCTCGTAGGCATTTAAATAATTATTCCTTCGTTTCCATGTCATCGCCATAGGTCAGTTGCGTCTTTCATAAGTTTTTTATTTATCCTAAGCACTAAATATATTAAGTGGTTTTACCCTAATTACTAATTTTGCCATACTGTCGTTTGCTAAAAGAATCACTATATTCGTATTCGTAATTCGAAGTCGTATAATGAATGCTGCCTCCCTGATAATATTTCACAAGATTCTTGTTCTAGACGCAAAATAAATTGAGTCAAGAGTTCATGAATCTGGTGTATCTGCTGTGACGGTACTTCATATTACTGAGAAAATATATTGAACAGCTTACCGCGGAGTAACAGAAAGGATAATCAAATTGTGAAAATACGACTCCCCCACATGAAAGAAGATATATAACATGTTGTCAATTTTGGCTTACTGTTGTAGTCAAGTGCCTGGCTATGTTCCGGAAAAGCCTAAATTTACGATCTGATTTCAGTGAAATCATAAGCGTGGGCGATTTCATCATAAGACCCGGACCCGTTATAGTGGTAAACGCGCGCTAACGGGAGGGATTGATGGGGTTTAGCCGAACTTCAAATCTCTTTCCTGGAAACTCTTTTTATTTAATGAAATATTATAAAAACTTATTTTTACTTTCCACATTTCAATCGGATCAGAGCTCATTCACTATACCGATACCTCCAGAATCAGGACCAATGATAACGTGCGTGGACAAACTTTCACCAGTGTCATGAATGGATTGTGTAATAACATCTGTGAATACTGTCACCGTAGCTCCAACATTTCTGCCTGTAGTATTCCATAAATCAATAATATATTATATTTGGTCAATTATAATTGATTTAACAATCAATATGGATAGACAAGTGAGATAATCCTAATGATCTGAATTCTAAATCCTTGAAACATCACAAAGTCACTTTGAATAAAAATTGTGAGCGTGAATGGCATGACAATTTTACTTCGACTAATAAAAAGTTCATCTAAAATAGCTAACTTTATAGTTAGTATTGTCTTAGTTATTTCTTCTCTCATTATCATTCCTTCTGCGTTTTTCTGGGTATTATTAATTGGGTCTTTTGACGCGCACAATCGTTAAATGCGGCTTGGTACCATTCCCAATTGTCCAGGAAGACGGCTTTCCTTGTCGGCTAACGGCGTGTCGCCGTAAAACTCGAGCTCCTTTGCGTGGGCTGCACGCAGACCCACTGCCTTCGTTCTTCCCATGGAGCGTTCTTTGGCTAAGACCATAAATCAGTGGCGCCAGCGTGGAAGCAGTAATGCTGCTCTCTTGCAATTCACTTTATATTCTACTTCACGGTATATTTAAAATAAAAGACATACGTGAGTAATACATGAGAAAATGTAATAGCATAACGCTACGCGAGAGCCAAGGGGTTCTAAAGGGTTTTCAAGCCCTAAGTGATGGAATTTTATGGTACACTCTAGGTCCCTCCTCAATCTTCATCTTAATGTGAACAAAAAATAACTATTAGAAATAATAAACCCTTGCCGTTGGCTAATGATGCCATTGTTATGATTAAAGATCGAAAAACAACTGCTAACCTAAAGATTAAATAATCATTTGGGAAATTATAACCATGGAAGCTTCCCTTTCATCTGTAATATGTGATCTATGTAATAGAAGCTGGACAAAACGTTTTTCGTTTGATGCTTCAAGTACTTCAGAGACCGAGCTCTACCCTCACCTACGAAACCGACCTTTGGGTTGATTACTGCGATGGTTTCGAAGTACTAGGAGGGCTATATTAGCTATCAAAGCAGTCGTTATATTAATGAAGACTATTTTGAGCACAAATTTCACAAGTATGATTGAGAAATT
>LYUA01000485.1:407782-430549 GCA_002093875.1 Calopteryx splendens | reverse complement strand
CATTCTGAACGTTAAATGTTCTCATTTATTCGTCACTTGGTATTCCTGCCTCAACACTCCCGTCTATTTTACTCCTTTTTATGCTCCTCGTGTATTTAAATATGTCTCATGCTGTGTCCCTTCCGTCTCGTTTCCTTTCCTCAACTATTTCTCCCGTTTAACTCTTCCTAACAATACGTCCTCAATTCTCACTTTACGCGTCAACTTCAATTTCAGCACTATCTTCTGACACTATTTTCTCAAAGTTTCCTATCTTCTTTGATCTACTTTCCCAAATTTGCTTGCTTCCTACCTGAACAGTGCCATGTTCCACACTAATGTTTTCACTACCTATTACTTCCTTGGTTGAGACAGCAGTTTCTCGGAGCTTAGTAGTTGCGTTTTCATAACGAAAACCTTTTTCGCTTGAGCCATTTTGTCCTCCATCCAAAGTTACCTTCCTCCCGATTCATAAACCTGTTCCATTACGGTTTACCTGTTCTAGTGCCTTCCTCATTACACGAATTCAGCATTCATCCTTCCTCCACAGCATATTAGCCCTTTCGTTTTCTTCTATTTAGTGCTCATAACAACACTCGATCTGTTGCGTCCGAGGTTTCTCCAGGTCTTCTTGGTTATATGTGATAGCAGCAACGCTATCAGTGAAGCGGAGTACGTTTATTTTTATTACTTTTTCTTCTATTGATTCATCTTCATCATATTGTTATACATAGATCATGGCAAGTATAAATTCTATTTTTACTCCTCTGCATATTTAGGCTTCTAACCAAAAATGGTGGCGTTAGACGGTAACTAAGCTATAATGTAAAATCTTTTTGTAGTTAACCATTGTGGGGGGAAAATGTTTTAGGGATTTTAAATATACATATTTATATATCTGATACTTTCAAATGTACCTGAAGCATTATGTCAGTGTATATGAAATGCTACCATCAAGAACAGGAATGTTTAAAAATAATTTACTTTGGAATAGTTTAATTAACATTTTCATACATTAATGCCAATCGTGCTAACGGTATCTATAGCACTTGCGTGAATACGATCAATGCCCGATCAATTATCGCATATGTTTAGTTTACAGTTAAACAATCTTCAAATCGCATGCAAGGGCACACTTATCCTTACCACGGGTTTGATGTAAGGAAGCATTTTGCTTGGGAAATATTTGCGGACCGATTAAGGAGCAACCTTGAAGCTAGAAGCCACTAACTGTTGTGCTCTACTAACTCGTAATCTATGAGACATATTTTGCGGAAATCTCTCACCTTTGAATGGTCAATGAAGGTTTGGGAGTGTTTCCAGAATGAACAAAGACTAGTAAAAAAATATGCGGCAAAATAGTATAGAGGTATGCCAGGTTACGCAAGAGAAAAAAATCCGAAGGGTGAGGTCGCCTGGTGCGCAATGCCCTTGTTTTAAGGAAAAACCGGAAGAGACGAGGCACTGTGAGGGGTGCGGAAGCATTTGAAAACAGGTGACTGTTGCTCGCAAAATTTTGAGATATTTTGGTGGGAGTGTAAATGAGATAGGGGTTGGGGGCAGAAGATAGGGGAGAAAGCACGGAAAGGGCACAACTGCTCGGATTCGGGAACGGAAATTCCCGGAGGACGACGGGCTATGTGAAAGAAAGTTCCTCGCAGTCGACGACGTCAGGAAAAAGAGTCCGGGTTGCCGAGGATAACCGTACACTGAAAAGTGTTACGTGTCGAAAGAAAGGATGACAAGAAGCAATGGATGGGAAGTGCCTTTGGAAGGCAGGCCGGTGGACGGGAAGGCGACCTAGGCGGGAGGGATAAGTTGAACCAGTTCTTGCCGCCTTCTGATTCACTGAATTTTTCCGAAACTCCCTTTCTCTCTCTCTCCCTCTCCTCTCTTTCTTGCAGCCCAGGTGATTCGTTCCCCTTTTAAAGGATTTCCTCTCTCATGGCCGGAAGTGACGGACTCGTTCGAAATGGCCGAGTCAAGTGCTACGCCTAAAAGAACCGAATTGACACGATTCCAATTCACGGGTCACTTATCGGATGGTCAATATTTTCACCTTCCTCAAACAGATACAATCCCAAAGTGATTTCCTTCCGGGGAAAAATATCACCGTAAATGTTGCCAAACTAATTCACTAATGAGACAAAGATGATGATTGATAGGTACGTGAGATCGTTCCCCACGTGGGGTAATCCAGGAAGTCTAGATAATAATTTTAATTTATTGAAGGACAGCTATTAACAAGAAGGCAAAACAGAGGAAATATAATTCTAAGCTGACATATATGTAGAAACAGTCGACAAATTTATTGAAAAAATTCAAACGAAACGGCATACAGGATCCACCATGCATTTTGCTACAAAATTGCGTATTTTATGCTGATGAATGACATTTAGTACTTAATATTGATCCTCTTGATACATCTTGATTGAAATTAATTCAATTCAATGCACACAATTTGAAATAAAATAGTCTAAGATAAAGGAAATTTAGACCAGTATTTCCAACTTCCAGAACGAATTTCCAGTAAGAGAGTTTATCATTCAAAGTCATATCGCAATGCGTCAGATCGAGGAAGTTCTGCTGCTTTTCATACTTCAGAAAAATTATTTTTTTTAGAGGTACTTAAAGACTGATAACATATCTCAGCGAAGAATATGCGTACTTCAGGCACTAATAATAGGGCATAGTAATTTAACTCTGAAAAATCCTGGGAGAAAGCGCAAGGAAACGGTATTTCCACCCATAAAATTCAACTGGCATACCCCGAGTCTCTAAGTGAGATTGTATTGAGACCTATTAGATGAAAGTTTATTTTTTTTTACTTTGGCGAAAAGAACTACTACCTTGCTACGATGCTCACAATTTTTTTCATGAGTACTTTTAATTTTTGTTTTATTTTCAGTAAGGATCACTGCGTGAAACAGCACGGATAACAGAAACCACGTCACATAGGATGCTTTTAATGATTTAGATCGCCAAATAATAACCTAAAATAACTACTCCATCAGGAATGTATAAAATGCGAAGCCAATTCGTCGAATAGGCTTCCATTTTAATGCCCATAACATAAGTTGGAGACGACACATTAATCATTACGAGAGGATTTCCGGGAGGAGACTCGTTCTCTCAACTGTTACAGTAAAATAAGAAGTTATTCTTGCAACGATTTTTTTTCCATAACGGTACCGACGGAGTCTTTTTTTTCCTCTGCAAAAGCAGGGGGGCAGAAATCCGCACACCTTGCCGAAAGATGAGCAAAAATAAAAAAGAAAACGCCGAATCCCACGGCGGAGATGGAGGGCGGCACTGGATCGCCCCGGAAACAGCTGAATCACGATGGGACCGATGCGTCCCGCGGATAAATCGCCTGCCCGCTCACCTCTCTCTCTCTCTCTGTCCATTTGCGCGAATCGTGTGGCAGCTATCGCTTTCATCGCCTCTTCACGCGATTAAAAACTCCGCGGGGGACCGAGGCGCCGCAGTCGCGTCCCGTGCACGATTGAGATACGTTCGTGCGTAACAGACGGCGGAATGGAGCGACAGCAAAAGGGGGCGCTTGGTTTGCTCGGAGGCGGAGGATGGTCGGGGGCGGGAGGGAGGGCGGGAGGGACGGTGGGTTTTCCCTCTCCCGTCCCTCCACTCCCACGCTGCCCCCGTGACCCAGTGGCCCCCGGGGCAGGGAGTGGGCGTGTGATGCGGTGGGAGGGCAGTGTACCCGGGGGAGTGGGCGGCGCTCGGCCGAGTTCCCTTGTTTCCGTCTCGGATCCCGGCCCCGTGACTCAACGCGGCGGGAGGGAGAGGGGGAGAGGAAGGAATTGAGTGCCGGGACACACGAGGAAGGGTAGGTTATAAGGGATAGGCCGAAGCCTCACCTCTCCCTCCATCCGTACTTCTCTACTCCCGCGTGTGCTCGGGAAGTGAGCGTGAAGAGGCTTCGACTGCACGACGACGATGAGGGATGCTTTCATTATCCGCTGCCTTGCACTGCTCTAAATATATATTTTAAAGATGTTTGGTGGAATTAATGTACCTCATGGCTGATTGATTCACCGATTACGTCCGAAATTGATATCCGAGAAAGAGAGACATTTCCCATAGCAATATGATCAACGTTTCCCTTGGTATCGAAACAAATAATTAGACATTTATAGCGGGCCACATTCATCTCCTGGTCGAATGATTGATTTAATTACGTCCGGAATTGAATTCTGCGAGAGAAAATAAATCGCCTCCATCAAAATGATCCACGAAGACAAAAGAGAAAATGAATTTTCCATTTCCCTAGCACTAGTAACACTGATATTGAAAATATTGGCAATTTAATTTCCTAATAATGTTTTAAACTTTTAGTTTTTATATTCAAATAAAAATATCACGCTTCGACGAAGCATTCTTAGGGATTCCGGAGTTCAGTAAATCGCTTCGGGAGTGCTTCGGTAATCTTTCCTTATCCTTCCTATTTTTTCCGGTCTCCTTTGAATTCCACGAGCCGCAGGAGTCCATCATCAGAGATTGAATGTTCACTAACTTTCTTATAATTTCCAAAGAATTACTTGAAAAATACTTAAGTTTTAAAATTATTACAAAGATAGATTCAATAATGAATACTTCATATTTCTCTGTTCATCATGCTAAAACTAGTCTTACAAAATAGTAAAATTTGAAATAACTTTTAACTGAAATGAATTCAACAATCATAAGCTTAATACAATATCAGACAAGAGTGGGGGACATAGATAATAATGAGTTTATTTCAATAGGGATACGATAGTGGTGTGCTCTTGTATGCCTAGTTAGAGCAAATAAGTTAAAGTAGGTAATAATAATGTCACAACTAATTTATTTAAGGCTACCAATGCAATGCATGCAATTAATGCCACAAAAACGTTTTTTGCACAAAATGAAAAAGGAACATTTTTTTAAAGTCAGGAACTACCAAAAATATTTTTTTTAAATTGTGGTTTAACATATTTTGCGAGTTCTTGATACGTAAGTGGTGCACACCCTACAAATCCCGGAGATTTAACTGAAATCTAGATGATATCCCCTTAGATGGAGATTTAGTTCTTTTCACTTAAAGTACCGCTTTGAATTACATTGCATAAAAATATTGCATCTCATTCTTAACAGTTTACAAAACAGTAAACATCTCAAGTAAGAAAATATATTCTCCAAAATTAAAAAATGATGATGCTCACAAATAAGAAACTTAACATTGTCGAATACAATGATCATTGAAATACCAGAGTAGTTTGCAAAAGTTTGAAATATTTTTCACAAGACAGGAAATTGATGTGTCGACTTGGTCAGTGGAAACATATATGCGGTTAAATTAAATATTCTCACCAGTAAAAATTATATGAAAAATAATTGGAATTCTTACCAATATTATTTCGTTCTAAACTACTGGTGTTAGTATTATTTTGGTTGTAGGAATGTCTTTTAAAAAATCCGCTTTCTGGTCCTCGACGAAAGTATTACGTAAATCCAATGAGAGAAAAGGGGAATTGGGACACCAGCATTTTTCTCGTTTATCATTTTCTACGCTTTTCCTTTTCGCGTTGTACGCCTTTAAGTGGAGGAAGCGAGAAATAAGGGGTTGGCGTAAATATTGTTACAGAGCAAGCTTCCGGCCAAGCATGAAAAAGAATTCCAATCCAATTCATTCCAACTCCCGCGGGCGTGGGTAAGCCCGCGATGTTAGAAAGAACGAAAGAGATAGGGTTTTAGCGGCGGGTCAAACGAGTGATGAATCGAAATTTTAGCATATCATAAATGACTCATCGGCTATTGAAGGGGAATTCGACTGTTGACAAGATGAGAGATGGTTTTCTCCTCCGAACTCCGCAAGTAGTAGGGAAGGGAGAGAGAGAGAGAGAGTCGAGGGGTGAGACAGCACATTTGACCCCATTGTGGGCCCCTTCCGTTGAATATTTATAACTTCAGCATAGCTTATGCTTTCACCTGGGTTTTTCTTTCCAAACATTCCAGTGATCTGCGGTGATCCATATCGAAGCTCATTCAGCAACGGGACTTTAGTAGTCAGGTGTCGGGGATGAAAAAAGAAGGGAAGAGGGCAACCTTTTCTCGCCTTTTATATCCAGCAGCGAAACGATATTTGCAAACACCAGATTTTACGGTCTAACAGCACCGGGTCAAATTACTGTCTCCATTGTGTAATATTTTCATTAACGCTCTCAAGAGACATTTGAGAATGAGACTTTTTACGCCCGCGCTTCAAGGCGCCATCGCGTATAGAGCCAACATGGTGATGTTTCACACGACAACTAAAATTGATCGAAGTCTTACATTTAGTCTACTCTCATCAATTTTTTTCTTCCGTCAAGTTTTATTCAATCGATCCGGAAAAGATTTTTTTTTTCTGCCCGACGGAAAATTTGGGTCAAAGCAGAAAATGTTTAATGGGATACGGTTTTTCGGAAATGAACTCTTGGGGGCTATTTTTGAATTACACCACAGTATAATCATAAGTACGAAATAGAGGCCAAAAATCAACCAAAACAAAAAAAAAACTATTAGCGGTCCAGCAATGGAGTTCAAGGAAAGCGAAGTCCGAAAATGAGTGACAAATTCTCTTCAATATTCGGCAATTTACTTTTAAAAGCATAAAATTTTATTGTACTGTAAGAAAAGGTGTAGTGTTCTCTGTATGTAGGCAATAGAATCTAACAATAGTGAGGTAGGTCACGTTGAAGTAAATTAAAACGCAGTGAAAAAAATTGCATTACAACAGCAAGAATAAAATTCAGCCACTAAAATACTTCACATGGCTATTAAAAATACATTTTAATTTAGGTTATTAACAAAAGGAAAACTGAATTCCAAACTAAGATAAATTAATATTTTCCGAGAGAATATTTTGAAGGTTTTATATCAAACCAAGTAACTTCGTATTTTGTCACGTGAGAAAGGCAACGCTACGTTGATCATTCGGAACGAGGAGTACACCAACAAAACCGCTACCTTGTTAATATATACTTAGAGATAATTTTTAATTATTTGCTTAAGGTTTAAAATAAACCTAAAGTAAGAAATGCAAAAGGAAGATGAATGGATGAAATAGTAAAAAAATGAATTAATTCTAATTCTAATAATGCTAATCCACCTATACTTGTGATAAAGAGTTATGCAGCAACAAGTTAATGGCGTTTTAAAATTTTCCGAGAGAGTGGTTTAGGATTTCCTCACCTGTAATGTTCGACTACGTGCGCAGTAAATAAATTTCATTAACAAAAACACTCACAGGAGTAGCTTAGTTTTCCTAATTTTTTAAAATGCCATGCAAAGAATGTTTCTAATAATTGACATCAGACAGTTAATTTAAGTTTCGACGTTTTGGGATAGTAAAATGTGATGGCTCAAGGCGCGCTTCATCTCTGAATAAACGCACCACATGAGATAGGAAATCCCAGATCTCACCGTCAAGCCGAAGCACTTCTTATTTAATACAATAACAATGTTCACCATTCCGTTCTTTTTTCCAATTATACAGCTACAACCCTCCATATTCATCAATGAATGGAACATTCTATTCAATGAATGAACAGAGGCCTCGTAATATTTTTAACACACCTGGAAGGCAGTATCGACCGTCTTGTTTTTTTGTTTTATGCGAGCCAATGCAGTGAGGTAAAATCGTATGTGGAAATCTAGTCGTGATATAATATTTCTACCTCGTCACAAAGTGATGAGGATGCATCTGTTGAGGCAATCACCTACATTGGTGATGATGCTTTCAAGAATTTGTCGGTTGTAATTAATTGAAATTGCAGGTTCGGAAAATATTTGAGTCCATCCAAGATTTTTGGAGCCCTAAACAGCTAGTAGTCATCTTAAAAATTATATTTAACACCATAAATTCTCTTAAAATTATTACTGCTGATATTTGTCAGGAACCACAGTGACAGGTTTAATTAACCATCTTGCTCTCCTTTGCTGTTTACTGACATTACGTTCTTGAGTCACAGTTTGGAATACAAAAGGTCATGTGATTTGGGTTGTGCTGGGTTCGTTGATATATATATTTTTGTGAGAAATATAAGGAGGCTTAAAATGCTCTAAAGTTATTGAACCATGAGCCCACCATGACATGGTATGTTTCGGGTTAAGGGTTCTGTCACTTACTTAAATCCGTCTTTTATATCAAACTATTCATTTTGTGTTTATGATGCCGTGTCTTATCAAAATTTGCACGGTCTTCTGCCGAAATGCAATTACTCAGAAATACTTCAAAGAATTCAAATTGACCTATTCAACCAAAGCAAAATTTTACTAATTACTGGCACAGCATTTTAGGAAGCACTAATCATAAGTCATGAACACATTAAAATGCTGTGCATTTAAAATATGTGTATAAACTCCAAATCAATACTGTAGCCAATGCTTCGTATGGCGTTAGAATGTTTTCGGCAATGACAGGATATGATGGTGATGATTAAAGTTTTATGAAAAATTCCTTAATGGCCATTCTATCACTTTCAATAGTAAATGTTTGACTGTGAAACTGTTTATGTATTTTACCAAATTGAACTTTCGATAATTTATAACTACCATACTTCAACACCATACTATCGCAATCAATTATACTCTGAAACGCAAAATTATAAAGAAATACCCACGATGCAAAATATTTCTAAAGTAGCGTCTCTTCTTATTGGCAGTCAAGAACTTTGATTCTATAACTATCCCGGATATTATAAATTCCAATTTTTTGTATTATCAACAGTGAAATACGCTATCTTACTCGCTAACGGGAAAAAATTAAATGAATATGTTAAATTTCTTAATGTCTTGCAAAAAATCATGGTTATTTCTTGTTGCTTTTAATGAATGAAAAGCATGGAACAGAGAATTAATTAACACTATTGTCAATTATATTTATAGTTCCTGAATGCTGAGCTGAAGGCGTACCGGATAAAAATGGAGCTTGATAAACCGCCTCCTTCTTCAGCGCTACCCTCTTGCATCGTCCGTTCCGAGAACTACAGCACCGAATCCTCGGTCAAGTCTTCCTCTCGCAGCCGCACGGACGGCGCCACTTGTCATTCAACTCTCTCCGCGCCCTCCACCCATTTGCGATCTCTCCTCAACCTCCTCTTCCTCCAATTGCTGCTCACATTCCTGTTAAGTACCCTGCCACAAAATGCTTCCGCGTCTCCACTCTGGTATCCAGGTGAGTATCACTAATTATATCATGCCGCTTCCATTCCACAGTGGGCCTCTTTATGCACATAACTCGTAATAAACGTCAAACCGGGGTAACGAAAGGTGCATCGGAGAAATATTGTGAACTGATGGGTGGTTACCAAATAAAAAAAGTGGCATCTCCTTTGGAATAGTTATGAACAGACCTGATGAGAAGTGCAGGTGATGAGAGAAGTAGGCAAGACTGGGGAGATATAAATTCATGCTGATATAGGTTTTACTTAGGTATAATGTTATTGAAAAATATCATTTGTTGTCAAAAAACGTTATATAGGAAATTATAGCGTATTAAGATCCTTCAAATGAGTACAGAATTGAAAAGCCGTAATGTTGTTCTCAGCAGGAATTAGCGAGAAACTTTCAGTTGTGTACATGTCATTTTTGATGATGCTTCCACTGAATTCCACTGATCTACGATTCATGCGTGCATAATACATAAGAGTAAATAAATATAGACCACGAACGCCGTAAGAAAACACTGTAATACCTTGAAATGGTAGTTGAGACCTCGTTTTGGTGGATATCGCCTGCTTCCGTGGTTTTCTGTAAAGATCAAAAAAGATGCTAAAAAATGAAAATTTTGAAGATTAAGGATGCATGGCTGATTCCTCGAACAAAATTATAACCTTTCTCCTAGATATCCCGGCTTCGAAGTCAAAAGTTCCCAAATCTCCATTTTCCCCCATAAAAATGGTATCGGCGAATATTAAAAAAATTCTGTAAAATAAAATAGGGCTAGGATCGAGTAGAAAATTTCAGAGATTGTACAACCTGACATTACAATAAGGGCCGTCGAAGTAGGAGGATTGGGTTCGAGGCTAAAAAAACTGAAGTTTTTCCGTAATAATAAAACGCAAAATTCTTCTATCCTGCAAAGAAAATGAAACGACTTATGGCGTGTAAAAGTGTAATATCGTCATATCTTGCTGAACCGACAGGAAAAAATTAAATTATTGAAACTCTTTCAAATAAAAACATTCAAATAGTTTTAAAACTTATTTTCTCGAAAACTGCGAGGCGAAAAACTAAAACCGCGAAATCTCGCAGTCCATAACCCAAATTTCCATCAAATTTTCANNAAAACCGCGAAATCTCGCAGTCCATAACCCAAATTTCCATCAAATTTTCACTTTTGCCTTCTAAACCTTTTTTTGTCCCAATCATTCTTTGAAAAATATCACTTACATTGAATTATACCTGGAAAGTTTAAAGATATCTTACTTTTAACCTGAATTTACCTTAAAATTTCGGAACTAGACTTCTAGATACCCTAGGGTCGACGCTAAAAATCCTCATTCTTCTTTTCCCCATCGAATATAATTTGCAGCGACTTAAAAAAATTACCTCTCCCAACACGTTATTTTCGTTATAATGAGTACCTATACCTAGTAATAATAATTTCGTAAAATTAATTTTCGAGGTATTTAGGGGAATATAGAACTTATCTATAGTAAAAACATTAATATTGGCTCCGGTAGTTAAAATCCTACGGTATCTAGTGTAAAGCTCTCATTACATAATTCCTTCTCTTTCAAATAAGTACTTTACTTGATTATAATTTTTTTAAATAAGGTAGGTACAAGGGAACAGATTTAAAGGAGAACTTTCAATTCCTCGTTAACTCAGGAAAGTTTCCTCAAATTATGCCAACAACCACCGACCTCAGTCTGATTTGATATGAAATAAATAAACTACATCGGTTTAACTAAATCAATGAGTTTTCAAATGATATATCATCGAGTAAATGCAGGTATTTTTTTTCTTTTTTATCTTTCTCACTCAACATAACGGGCGGAGTTTTCCGCAAAACGCTATTAGTGAAGAAATATATTTTTTGTAATAGGATTAGATTCCTTTACAAGTTTTCACAATTGAATAACCTTTTTGCATAGACATTTGATTTCAAGAATAGAATTTAATATACACCGAGGGATTAGAACATTTAGTACATAATGTTTGATGTAGAAAATTAAACGACAGCTCATTATCCATGCAGTAGAGTGGATTTCAACTCGAGACAAACTAGTGAATTCTTAATAACTAAAATAAAGAAAATACCTAGCTTGTAATGTTTCACTCAGGAAGACTCGCTCAAACAATAATTTTGATCTGAGAATGGATAAAATGATGTCCCAAATAAAAGAAGGATAATTTTAAATATCATGTATTTATGGTCATTTCTCAATATAATAGAATGAAAAATAGCCATCAATAGAAAAAATAAATAAGCATTTGTTCTTAGTCCTCCACCCTCAACATTAAGTATCATTTGATAAAAGTGATTTACAAATTATATGAGTATTTAGATTTTAGAATTTGGGCTAAGATTGTTGGCGAAAAATTAGTGCATCGAATTCCTCGCTGAGGTTATGAGTTTAATTCCTAAAAGTAACATATATTTCATTATCATTCTGGTCTCCAAATGTGTATCGCGTTTAAATCACCCATAGGGTGGGGTGGTTGAACTGTTAACCCCCAAGTGTCTTTGGTCAATAGCTGCACTAAAATACTTTGCTGACACTGGATTTTTCCACCGTTCCTTTTCTCTCGTCTCAATTCATATCTCATTCAACCCCACCCATCTATTTTGATATGGCGTATGCGAACACAACAGCCGCGAGGCATCTAATATACTTCTTGCTTTTAGTAATCCTAACAGGAAAATTATTCAAAGAAGAATAAAACAAAATATTTACTAACAAAAGTGGTCATGGCGTATTTCACAAAGTCAAAAGCGCAAAATAAACGCGTGCCATTGTTTCCATGCACTAATATAAGTGAATTTAAATTTCTAAAACTTAAATATAAGACTTGCACCTTTTCAATTCATGGACCTAATTAGGAATAAAAAAATGGCATGGGCATGTCTTGACTTGATGTGGAAAAATTCTGATATTTTTGAAATTTTAAACAGACCGCTATTGGAATAATAATAGCACAACTGGTAAATTATCTTATTATGTTTTTAGTGAGATGATATGTTGGATAAGAGGTTGGACCACTTCATGTTTTGATTTTTTATAAATTTAAAAGACAATGTCCATAATCTGACGCGAATAATTCCGTTACAACCTTAATAATAATTTTTTTTATTCATTTCAGCTCCCATAGAGCCTCGGAATATTCGTAATCTACCATGCGTGAGCAAGAAAACTCAAGAAACGGGCATCTGCATGTTCGCATTTTCGTGTTTTAAAGTCAATGGCACACATCTGGGAACCTGTATTGATAGGTTTTATTTTGGTTCCTGCTGTCAACTTCCAGAGAGCTATGATCCCAATGCCATAGCCAACGAAGTTCTCGTTCACGAGTCTCACCCGTCCCCTTTGAGGCCGCATCCTACAAGGAGGCCCACGACGAACGCAACTATTTCCTCGTGGAATGGAAAACCTACGGCACCCGCGACAACGGCGAGACCATCCACCGGCACTTATACAAAGACCACGATAAGGCCCACGGCCACACGACCGACCCTCAAACCTATCGCTTCCAAACCCCCGTCCGGAACTGGAGGAAAGCCTACCACTGTAACCACACCCAAGCCATTGTCGACCAATCCAAATAAAAAACCACCTGTGCTTGGTGACGATCAGATTCTGGCTACTACTCCTCAATCAATATCTAGTTCCACGACCAAGCCTACTTCCAAACCGGCAATACCTAGACCACCATCGAAACCGACTGTAAGGCCTACATCGAAGCCGGTATCTAGACCAACTGCACGGCCATCAGTTAGACCCACCTCAAAGCCTGGTGCTAGCCCAACCATAAAACCGAGTTCTAAACCAAGCCCCGGTACCACTCTTAAGCCCGTTATCAAACCGACCATTAAACCCGTTACCAAACCAACTGCAAAACCTACACAAAAGCCTGTTGTAAAACCACCAGCAAATTCAACACAAAGGCCTACATCCAAGCCAACTTCATCCAAGCCAACTTCATCCAAACCCACGCAGAAGCCGCCCCAGCGGCCGACAATCAATCCTTCTCCTCCGAAGCCTGTTTCTCAGCAGCAATCCTCAAAGCCCACTATCAAACCGAGCACATCTAAACCAACCGCTAGACCGACGGCTCCTAAGCCGACGACCTCTAAGCCCACGGCACAGAAACCGACGATCACGAAGCCAACGACACCAAATTCGACGATCTCAAAGCCAACAACAGCAAAGCCGACGACTCCAAAGCCGACAACGCAAGGGACTTCAACCCAAAAGCCTTCTAGCAGACCCCCCAGTGGTCCTTCTACGATCCAGACACCCCAAAAGCCATCATTAACCGGGACAAATACACCAACTGCAACTCCGACACTTTCGACGACTGTTGTGAAGCCTTCATTTGGGTCATCCGTTACATCTCCCAGCACTATCACCACCCAATCGGACACTGTTACAAAAGCTCCTTCCACTATCCCCGAAACACAGACACAGCTTAGCAATGAAATACCCCCAGTCAAACCAGCAGGCCCATCGGGAGTGCAGCCACCGGAAGCTGTGGAAGAGGACACAAATGCAATTGCTAGCGGAGGGTCGACTCCTGTAACCCCTGCAGGTCAAGGTACTAGCCATAAGAAAAATTGAATCTGAATACTATAAGGGATTTTTTCCAACAGTTTATTGTAACTAAACGATCATTTGAAGTGCTTTAGCTCTCTACCGAGCAAAAAGAAAGAATCAAGGGCGACCACCTTTCACTGTCTTTGTGGTTAACAAGATTAAATTGATCGTGCTAAATATAAAATTCTAAAACTCTCCAATATTCCATTAAGTTCTCAATATAAAAATTGTTAAATATATTTATAAGGATCGCTCTGCCCGCACTTAAAATTATTAAAGATTGATCTATGAAAAATATGAAACTAAAACGCTATCGCTGGTTCCAGTGGCAGCGGGGTAATACCCACGCCTGATAATTCAGAGGTCGCGGGTTCCATTCCATCCTAGTAGGGGTTTCTTCTATCTAAGGCTTGATGCATGTTAGTGTCCCTATTGATATTACGTACTTTTTCAATAGTCCGATATTAAGGTCAACTCGACTGTTTTCGGTTTGGTAGCTAAATAAAAACTCAATATGATGCATCACAATTTTTAAAACTTCAAAAATAGAGCAAGAATATTTAGAATCTGTATACTTAACACTGAATTCTACAAAAAATAAAACTTCTATGGGTTTCATGTCAAATAAAATAACTTATTAATGCTTTTTGCATTTTCAATCATTGCCAATTACTACAAATATAATATTTTGTAATATGATAAATAGGTAGCGTCTGATGAATCGAAATTACTTATGAAAGTATTGCAAGCTAAAACAGTTTTACAACATGTCATGACGTGATTTAATAGAGTGCAAATATTAAAGATCAATTATCAGATTAAGTAGATGACTAATTCTCATATTATTTCCATAGGATCGACTCCAGGAACGGCGTCTCCAGCTGCTTCAGAGACCACGCTGACCGCGGAAGGACAGACGGAGAGTTCGATTTCCAGTGTCACGACTCAGGAAAACCAAACTACGGCATCCAATACAACCTCCACAACAAGTAGTACTAGCAACGGCACAGACTCTACTACAACCTCTCCGGGGACTCTGACGACATCAGAAGTGATTCCAGGATCTGAGAACCTTAATATGACCAATTATGGCGAAGGTACCTTGTCAATAATCCTAACAGGAGAGACGTATTTCGATTCTAAAACTTTTATTAAAGTTGCATCTCAGACGCGATATATGTATTTAAGGGGAAATCTTTTTAATAGTTTGATTAGCGTTCGTTATCTGAACTGTATTTAAAAAACCATTTTTATTCATTTTATTATCACCCAAACCGTACTGAATTAAGAGTATTTAAGACCTTAATCAGAGAATCTCCGGTTTTTCAGTAGGCATATGAAATTAATATGTTAACTTACAAGGACCTGTGCATAAATTCCTCTTGATATCGTATCATCACATATTTCATAGAACAAATGTGCTTATGGATAACCTACGTAAATAATTGACAAATAAATGGTTCTTTTCATTTCCTCTAAAGGGAGAAAAAAATAAGTTTATGGCTATATATTGGATATACATTGGGTAGATGACATAACTAGTTTACTTCCTCCTCATCTAATTCCTATTGTGGAATTATATTCAGTAAAATTCCAGTTCCTGCAATTATACAGTGTAATAATAATAAAATCGCAATATGTCAAATCACAAGAAAGTTTCTCAATTCCAAGCAACAGTAAAGAGTTACTTTGGTGAAAACCCGTAATCTTTAATTAAAATTCAGTTAACACTAAAAAAAATTGAAACATCAAGATAATAATCCCTTCTTCCCCCTAAGCCCTAGGCGTTAGGGACAATAACAGTAGGTAACAGAGGGCATGTCAGATTCCCTACACATGTCACCTGTCGGGAGTGAAGAATTTAATTTAAAACAATGAATTGAGAATATCTCAAGACAGACACCAGATTTATTTATCTTATGCTTAATTTCCTTTCTTAATATGTCCTTAATCTCTGTACCTACTACAATTATCACATCCAGGTTCGATTTTGCTGACAATAAAAGCGATCGAGAACCAACCATAGAAAACATTACTCTAATAAAAATAAGTAAAGAATAAAATATTCACCATCGAATGAAAAAGATTAATGCTATCAAATTTAATTACGTACGGGCATTATCAATGGTCGAACTCTTCAAATTTAATTCAGCTAATATTTTCTTCAGATTATATTAACGTCCATTTTATATCACCATAAAAGGAAGAAATAATAGAAACGTTACACGCAACAGTTAAAATAACATTAACATAAATATATTTATCACTTTCGGTTTACACAAACTCCTTTCACCAACCATCATTTCACGCAAAAGATCCTGTTCCTTACTTGGAATAAAAATGTTTATATCGAACAAATCTATTCAAAGAAGTTCGTTGCGTGCATTACAGACTCTATAAGCCATGGTTCGGAAACCGTTATACAAATCGATACTGACTTTTCAGTCCATAAAATTGATCAATAACGGATCATTCCCTTAAACCGAAAAATATTGTAAAAGAAAGAAAAATAAACAAATCATTCATATTCAAGCCATCACGTCATATCTTTCGGAATAAATTATATCAGGGGATATATACATCAACCACAATTAATTATTTTTTTACGAAGCGTCTTTGCTTTCAACCACATCGAAACCGCAATACACTTCCTTATAGCTAGCTCCTGAGCTCCTTATATTTCCTTCTATGTTCATCTCGTTCACCGCACTCAACAGATAATTGTGTGGTTTCCTACTTCATTCATAGCCATACTCCATGTCTTGCCATTCAACCCTTCACTATTCTCTTCCCATGAGAAATCAAAATAAATAAGTATTTCTATCCTTTTTCTTAAATTGAATAATAATAAAAATATTTGTATTATGGTGAAAGTCTGACAATTGCGTAATATTTTACTCTTTTCCTAATAGGTTTATAGTTACTATAAACAAATACACAGATACTGTAAATGATATACATAAATCAAGAGAAAATGTATGTCAAATGATACATTTTTTCAAATAAAAGTCAATATAAGACCGTACTCCATATTAAGTATTCTCCTTTCATTCAATAATATCATCCTTCAAGTTCTCATATGATCTCATATATTACTAGAACACTAATGTATTTAATGATAATCTGGAATTTGAAGTCATTTCTCAGACGAAAGAAATTCCAACCAACTGAAATAAATAAATTCCTTTAGGGAAAACGCAAAATAGTTATCGGTCATAAACTTGTATTATTTATATATATATTAATTTTTTTAATTATTATGAGTTAAATCACTTCATACAATGATCGTGATTTAATTGCGTGAAGTCCCTAAAATATGTTTACGAGAAACTGTATCAATTGTACATAATGAGATATTAAATTCATTTCCCGTCTCATAGCATTAAATGTCTAGCTGGAATGTCAGACTACAAAGGTATTAGTCATCGTGAAATATGTCAAGTTCACTAACCAATATCACATTCATAATTGCATACGAATTTAACAGCGATTTCACGGATTCTGTTTTTACAGTGTGCGGACGTCGCCTCGTGCCAACATCACGTATTGTCGGCGGTGCTAAATCCACATTCGGAAAATGGCCCTGGCAGATCTCGCTGAGGCAGTGGAGAACTTCGACCTACCTCCACAAGTGTGGAGCAGCGCTACTCAACGAGAACTGGGCAATCACCGCCGCGCACTGTGTTGACAAGTGAGTTCATGGGAGGAGACTGGTGTGACTACAAATTATTTCAATGACACCTAGCCTACTAATTTTAAAAGGAAGACATCGAATAATTCGAGAATGCATATTGTAAGAAGAAGAAATGTGCAACAACGGAATGCGCTCCGGAATTTTTAGTTCTACCATGCAAGTTATCGTGCTCGTTTAAAACTCAACATTAAAGTTTTGCATTCGGTGTCACCATAGCGACGTCAACCACAAAAACAGTGCCTTCACTGATTTTTCTTTAAGGATATATTTAGTGAACTATCAGAAAATGAGGAATAGAGAAACAGCACATGTTATCAAATTATTGATTCTATTACCATTTTCAAGACATTTTCAGAAACAACATGAATCATTATTAAAAAATAATAACTCAATAATTACCATAAAGAGGAATAGGAAGGCATAAAAAAGTTCTTCGCACTAGGGATGACCCGTTTGAACTAAACGTGAGTTATACTGTGGGAGAAAAGCATTACATTAAGGAATAAATGGGATTGAATTATCAAGGGATAAAAGGTTTATGAATGTCAGAAGTGGTTCCCTAATAAATTTTGTAACAGATGTTGGATAGAATGATTGGTTTAATCTAATGTAATTGGCCCATAAATATTTTGGTTTTAAAGTGAAGAATGAGCTAGATTCCCTCGGCCAAGTACACCTAAAGACAGAAATATATTTTTAAATGTGCTGATAATATTATATTTCTTTATCTATAATACTTATTAAATTAAATACACAAATTAAAAGGATATTAAATGGAAAATTAATAATTATTTTGCGAAATGAGATGAATATTATGACCTATTATCATCTGGAATACATGAGGCTGAGGGGTCATAGATGAAAATTCAAGTATTTTAGATTTCTTTTTTATAATATATTTTAGCAAGCAATATAAATAATAAGTAACCTATAGCCATGCATAATTAGCGATGCGTGTAAGCGAAAGTTGATAAAATATAATACTTATACAGAAATGAAGTATTGATAAAGTTTAATAATTTGCCACCTTTATTCCCAGAAGATTCCTCCATTCTCATTCACATTTTAAGAAATGGTACAATATGCAATTAAAAACATTTACCTTAAATAATAGTAATAAGTCTTATCACACGACGCGGTTTATAAAGAGCAACTAAGTTATTAGAATCAAATATTTCAGACTGGTGGTGGGTTAACATTAAATTTACTCCTCGAATTCACCAAAGCTCCATTTTTTATAAAACGGTAGCAATTTAACATGGGAGAATAGAATATCCCTTACTTAAGTAGCACACCACCTTATTTCGAACTGGAATACTTCCAACGGTGAGATGTAAGTTACATATATTTTTCATACAAAAACTATTCACCAAAATCTATACAATTCCTCAATTGATTTACTTTTTCATTAAAATATTAAATTTATTTATTATTTATTTAAATATGTTCTGCTATCTATGATCTTCAACATAATTGAAATAAAATTAACTATAAATATCAAATGCAATACTTTTAATTTCGAAGTGGTAGAACCAGTCATTGATTTGGAGTTCCTCTAAGCCAAAGGCCATTTACATTTCCAAGATAAAAAGTTCAGTTATGGTAGCCATAATTGATACTAAAATATCACTGGAACAATTAAACACGGGCATCTTTTATAAAGAAACACATAATTGGCCTCCTCGCTTTTCACCATTTAAATAGTATTCGAAGAGCCAATATCATTGTTGTGGAGAAAATATGCGGATTTCTATTTCAATTCAGGATGTAATCAACTTCCACCAAGAAAAGACTGAATATAATCACTATATTAATTGCGCTGATTTTAAATTTTAGTTAGGGAACGATAAGACTCTAAATCCTTGAAGTACTTACCACTAACATTAAACCACTGTTTTAATGTCTATGATTCAGTCTTTAGATTAGCTAGTAAATGAATTACTAGCTTGGTATTGGCATAATAGGAAAAGAGTAATGAAAGTATTACCAGTACCTACTACCGCAGCACAACACTGGAAGGTTGGTTATTAGGTGGGAGTGCAGATCTCTTCGCTTTGAGTACTAAGTCGTTTGACGTTCACACATCAGGGGTGCGGGTCCCAGTTCCTTTCACTGTGCCACCCGCGGTTACCCAGGAAGAACTGTCTACGAAAAGTCACACAGCTTGGATGAATATTGGGGTGTCCAAAGCCAACAGAAATCGAACCGTGGTCCTCCGATCAGTAGCCAAAAATCAATGAGGACAATAAACGAGGAAGCAACGAAAGACATATTCCCTTAAATCCCCTATTTCTCTCACGGTAAAATTCTGGTTAAACTTTAATTTTCCTATAAATGCACTCGGCGAAGTGATAGCCTAGTGAACAGTGCGTTCGTCTACTAAATGAATGGTGAAGGGTTCAAGTGCGAGTTATTCCATTGTGCACTCCTAGATAATTCCCAAGAAGTGAGTTTTCCCGGGTATCATAACCTTCCGGGAAACCGAAGGTTGCTAACGGCAAGGAGCTGAACCCCTACCCATAATGCGTGAGCTTGACATGACTTAGTCTTAGTAGGACTTTGTAAAAGGTGAAATCAGTAATTTGAAAAGGGTGGATGGATGGATGATGAAGGAGTTTTCAGGATAAAAAATATGATATTGATCCTGAAAGATGAATATTCTGCACGTGCCGAAGATTTAGGGTGGTGAAGAGGCACTTAGAATAAATATACTATGAAGTATATATTTGTAATAATTAATGTAAAAGTTCTGACGAAATTTACTGAAATTACTAAACAATCTTTACAATGTAAAAAAAATGTCTCCAGTGGCCAGTGACATAAAGTTGTTGCCACCTTGAATCAGGCAATGATTCACAAGTGTATGTGATAGGTGCCGAGATATCCCTTTTAATTGCTAAGTACCTTATTAATCTTCCATGCATAAAATAAAATACAATACGGAATAGTTTTATATTGAAAGCTACATAATTCATTCCGAAATTTAGTTATTACGACTATTTAATAAAACGCGTCGATAAATGTAAAGCAAAAATAAACTAAATCTATGCTTCTACTTCAGTATTCTTGATTGAAATGCATGGAGCAATCTCGTAAAAGGTGCAATTCTAGCATTGAAATCAATATAATTTACACGATATGACACTTGGGCAGCAATAGAGGATAAAATAAAAAGGCTCGGGGATGTAAACTTTATTTACGATAAAATAATATTTTATGTTTATAGCTATTATCTTATTGAAACATCTAAATATAAAATGGCTATCACCTCGTCTAACATCAGCACACGATAACCATTTCTCTCTTCCATTTATGCAGTGTACCTCCTGGAGACCTTCTCTTGAGGCTTGGAGAGCACGACCTGTCCACAGACAGCGAACCCTTAGGACATCTGGAACGAAGGGTGCAGCTAGTTGCCTCGCACCCTCAGTTTGACCCCAGGACTTTTGAGTACGACCTCGCTTTACTTCGATTCTACGAGCCCGTGACACCATTTGCAGCCAACGTATTGCCGATTTGCGTCCCGGAGGACGACCGTTCCTTCGTCGGGAGCACTGCTTACGTGACAGGATGGGGAAGGCTCTACGAAGGTATTGATGCATTGGCAAAATCAACCTCTCTCAGGACTTAAATTTTAAATAAAGCCGTTCATTTCGATCATCACCGATATAGTTTACACCCCAAAATTTTTGCTTTATAAAGTTTCACGTAAAATGTCTCGCCCTCTCTTCATCATCAGGATAAATAATTTTTAATCGTGTGTTTTCAACTCAAATTTCACATAAGAATATTCAGCCGGCACCTATAACTGCGAGTCTAGAATCACCCAGCATATTTAACAGCATAAAATTTTAGCGATGAATTATTAAATATTGTTTTATTTAATATAAACATGACATAATTTAAACAAGTAAAATGGCTACTACTTGGATTCACTTCTTGCCTAATCTGTTTTAGATCTAGTTTTTGTTGGTAAACCATGATATTCTTGCCTATTTAAATGAATACTGCCTAACCCAACTCTAGAGTGCCGATTGTCGAAATAAATAAACGATTATTTTCAATGATTACCTAGTTTTCATAATTTTAATTCACATACTTGCATCATGCAGAACCTCGTATTATGTACCTACTTACTTGGATTAAGCTCACACTCTTATCTGCGTTATTCATACGCAACTCCGACGATTGTTCATTGAACCTTATTTTCTTAACAACTCCAGGGTGCCTCAATTATTCAATCCTTCGAAATTGCTAACACCTTTCGTCAATAAAATTTCTACCCTGACAGATGGACCCCTACCGAGTGTCCTCCAGGAAGTTCGTGTCCCGGTCATCAACAACTCAGCATGCGAAGGAATGTACCGGAGTGCAGGATACGTTGAACATATTCCTTCGATCTTCATTTGCGCCGGATGGAAGAAAGGAGGATTCGACTCCTGTGAGGTAATAAGCACTTCAATCCTCATCTTCCATGGAACGAGAATTACAAACTTTAAATCGGATTCTGAATTTCTTCGAATAAATTAAATCATCATCAGCTCATCAATCAGTGAGAGCCCATCACCATCTGCTAAATTAAAAAAAATCAAAAATACCGAAGTTTATTAAGGTGAAGTTTCAAACCAATTTAATCCAATTTATTAAGTAAGTCGATATCCCATATTTTTTTCAAAACTCATAAATTTAAAAATCATTAAAATTCAATTCTTTTAAAACACCCATTTATTTTTTATTATTTAATATAATCCGTCGACTCTTTTCTTCAAATTTGGCCTTTGAAACTTTAGGAATACCAGTATTTCGCCAAAAATATCAACGTGGAAACTACATGAAATATCACAAAGTCACGAATTAGACTTTGAACTCGTTAATACAATACTTAACTATAACGAGTATTCAAATATTACAGCCTTTATTGTAATTACATTCCTTTCACTTATTCCCAATTCTCGCCCAAATATAATCGACCGGAGTAAGTAGAATGGGACCTTTTCCAACAGCAAAAAGATGGCTTCTTGTGTCGAATAATTAAAATGTGGTTCACTTCAAGGTTTATTTTGCATCTAATGTGACGGTAGCTAATCGAGGCAAGCACATTATAACTTATAAAAAACAATTTATGAATAAATTGGGAATTTTAACAACATTTTTCTCATGGTAATAAATTACTCATGTATGCGAATATGTTCCTGAAAACGTTCCGCAATTGAGTTTTAAAGGTTATTTAACACGATTTATTTCCATTTTTTTTATTTAATTACAATGATCTGTATATATATATATACTTATATATATATATATATATAT
>LYUA01000485.1:386321-400278 GCA_002093875.1 Calopteryx splendens | reverse complement strand
TCTAATAACGTCTAAACTTACCGCGCATCAAAACTGGATATGTAGCAGTAGTTATTTTTTTTCTACGGCAAGATGGTCAGCAAAAATAAAAAAAATAAAATTCACTTTGATCAGAAGAAGGTGAACTACTTTAAAAAAAGGCAGGCGGAAAAGGTGAGGCATCAAATAGGGCGGGAAGACAACAGTCAAAAAACCGCGCCCTAACCAACGCCAGCCCATCGTAATTCGTAACAACCACCTCGGTGGTAGGGAAGAAGGCGAAGGATTTAGCGCGACGGTAAATCAGCCTCACTTCATTACCTAATTAAGGGAAATATTTGAACACCTAGCTAACAATATAGATCAAACCGGAAGGAAAAGGATTACACCACACACGCTTCTGGACAATGTTTCCCTAACCGCCTATTTACAGCCCTTCCCGTTTTCATCCTTTATTTGAGTCCGCTCATGTTATAGTAAATTTTCTAAAAATATCTTTAATTTTTGTAAACTTTAATTTACAACTTCAAACTTTTTCCTTCCTTCTCCCTTTTCAACTTAAGGAGATATATAGCGCTTAAAACTAATAAATAAGTATTCAAAAATGCCCACAGTAATCAACCCGAAGGTCGGTTTGATAGTTGAGGGTAGAGGTCATCCAATACCAAACCCAAAGGCGTATGAAATTCTTTCATCAGGGTAGGAGGGACGGTTCCTCTCCCTATGCCACCTGCGGTTTTCCAAGATGACATGGTATCTAAAACATCACACAACTTAGGTAATCTGAGAGTGCCCAGAGGCGTCAACCGGAAATGAACCCGGGCCTTCCTGTTAAATATCGAGTGCTCTGCCCACTGGACGACCACACCCCTCAAATAATGATCTATGGTGGATTATGAGGAATAATAAAAAAGAAAAATAGATTTTAAAAATAATCTTAGTATTAAAAAAATAATTTGGAACGTTAGAGCATCGAGTTGTGGGTATATAGAAGAATATAAATAATAAATTGAATTGAGAGGTGGAGCAACGACGAAGTCTTACGTACGGTGAGTGAAGATTGGAAGTTGTTGGCGGAAAATACTTCAAAAAAATCGGATGGAGAATTATATTGAGATTGTAAGGGGTAGCATGAAGAACTAAAAAAGGAAATAATGATTGTAATGGGAGTTTATCGTGGTGGGAAATCCTTTGAAGTACACGAAAAAGTGTAAATTTTTTCAGTCTCCGTCATAATCCTTCATCTAACCTGGGTAATGGTGAAAAATAAAATCATAAGAATTCATACTTATTAATTATTTGTTTCAAATCATTTCTCTACAACATTAACTTTGAATAACATTTTATGCGTTAAATTAACTTGTTTGTTTCAATTATAGGGCATAAAATGAGAATTGATAATATGTCAAGAAGTTAATTTTCTATCCATTCTCCAACGTTATTCATGGCGAAGTTTTGTTGTAAATGGAGGTATATACAGAGAATTTAACAGTAGGCAAGAGAGGACTATGAATCAATCTCAAACGATAAAGATTAATAAAATCATATATAATGTTCTCGTATACATTAAGCATTTCAAGTTTCAAAACCTTAATTTCAGCCCTCCGATTCATTAACAAATATTTACATAAAATATTTATGCAACACATTTCACTCCTATCACAACCGTATTTTAGCACTTCACGTTCTTTTATAACTTGAAATTCTCCCCGCTGAACCCATGCACTTAACATTAACGCCAAAGCTCTTTATGAATTAAAACCGTCACCGTTTCTAGGGCTGAGTGGTCCTTATTGTCTCTGGACGCCCGTCTCATTTCATGCACTCATTCCGTGGAGAGATTTTTTAAAGGAATTAATTCACACCTAGAATGGCTAGCCGATAAATTAGGAGCATTCGACGCGTATTTTCCGTTTCATTTCACAAGGGGAGCGAAACAAAGGCCTCGGTTAAATCGTTGTTATATTCGCAAGACTCGACACGCAGTTAATTTGCTGGAACCTGGAAAGACGACATCAATTTCGTGAAGCGCGACCATGTGTTAGCTAATATTCGGGCTCATGATCGAGTAATTTCCAAACTAGACCGCGAGGCAAAATGTTGCGAAGATATATGACTGCATTTTTGAAAATTATTCGTGATACTCTTCCGTGAAAAATTCTTTCTATACGCCATTACTCAGGCATATTAATCTCAGAGACTAATAACAATTGTATTACTGAGAGAAAACATCAATTTTCTTACTACTTGCATTCTTCTAGGCAATAAAACGATAATTATTTGGTGGGCTGATGTTTTAATTTAAGTAAATTCGTTTCATCATTCAATTTTAAGTTCCGGAAAAGTTAGCTTAAGTAAATATCAGAAATTATATCACTGTGTTATCTTTTTTAGAAATTAAAATTAAGTTACGAAATATAATTTAAGCATTAAACAAAAATATATCATGCACAGTAGATAATGAACCCGAAGATCGGACGATCATACGTGACGCTCACCCGGTTCGAAGTCCGACGAGAACTAATTTCACAGATCAGGGTAAGGGGTTCAACTCCTTCCCCTGTGCCACCTAGATTTTCCCAATAAAATCTGGTAACCGAAAAACGGCATAGCTTGCGTGAATATGAGGGTGTCATAAAGTACCGGGAATGGAACTCAGGACCCACAGACGACCAATCCAATACCACTGGGGTAAAAAAAATGAAAAAAATCCACGAGCCGAAATTTTCTCCAAAAAGGGAAGCATGGTATAGCAAGTGGCACTTTATTTTATGCCAGACAATTCATGGCCTTGACAACCACTACTCCGTTGTTTTAAGGGTATAAGGGAAATTCACGACGCCTCGAGCTCATTTAATTCTTAAATTTCTTCTTTGAAGAACCACGGATACATCGAGATATTAAAATGTTGATTATTGAAGCTTTCGAGTGTCATCTGCACGATATTTGGCACAGGTTGGGCATCTTCAGTCCACACTCCTCGATTTTCGTTCCATTTCATATCCCACGCAGGTCCGCCATTGGCCCGTCTGTGTCCGGGCACTATGCCACTAACCCCATGTCTAAACTCGACTTTCCTCAAACATGTCGTCTATTTGCTTGCGAAAGTTGGGTACATGAGGCGTGTGTCGCCGAGATTACAGCAGGGAGAAACGGATTTTGGCATCCTCATGCTCGGATCGGGGTTAAAAAAGGCGACATATGTGGAAAGGTTCCACTAGGTTTCGGGGCCGGCGAGATGCACTCCTCTCTCTCTTTCTGACACGCTCCTTCCTTTCGTCCCGAACAGATGAGCATTCCAAATAAATGAGCGAGAGTCAACTTCTGCACATCCCACCGCCCTATTTCGGATTGAGGCGGTCACCAGTGACAGTGTTACGGTGTTAACTGACTCCTTGTAAGGGGTTCGCGTGGAGTCTCAGGCGTCGCGACCGAAATTTGCGACATTTCAGTTCAGCATTTAGGCATCATAACGGGTCTTTGGCCAGCATTTTTTTTTAACATCCAAGAGGTTTCCAAATATCTTTTTCCGCAGACTTCTCCAAATAGGAAAAAAATTGAATTGTACCAGAAAACGCGCCACCCCAATCGACAAAAGAGAAGAGAAGCAAAAGTATGTGAACGCACTCGTGATTATTTCGGTCTGGCGTGAACACACTAACATGACATATAAGGATGAAAAAACCGGGAACCGGGAACCTAACATAATAAGGATGAAATAACCGGGCAAGGAGGTGGTGTTTGAGAATTATTCTTAAATCCATTGCGGCAACTTGTTTAAAAGCTAAATCGACGTGACAGAAAAAACGCCGCGGCATTTATAAATCCTATAATCATTCTATAAATTCGTACAAAAAGCGATAAATTAATAAGAGAGACATAAAAAAGAGTTTACTAATGTTGAATATTGTCATATTTCTGTGGGTGAAAATTACAGCTATATTCAAAGCGTAATATTTCCAAACAAAAATTTTATCATCCTACACGTGATTTTTCTGGATTTTCAGTATGGTCTTATTTGAGGGTAATTCTACGTGATCCAGAAGTTAATACCTATTTATTTCTCAGGAATTAATTACATTACTTTTAGAATGCCACTTAATCCTGCAGATTTTTGTTAGAATATAAACAAAAACTCTGTGCAGCGTCCCCCAACAACAATTATAATTTCATTTTCGCTATCAATCACACTTTAATCGACGGGTTACTACTTCTCAATACTCTTAATTTACCACGATGAGCCACAAGAAACTGCATTATTTTTATATTAGTTCCCAATGCAGTAGGCATAGTTCAGTAACTTTGAAAAAGACGCTTATTTCAGTGTCAATTGTTTGTTACACTACACCTCAAATTGCTGTCATAGCGAGATGATTTAAAGGGAAAACATCCTAAATAGAATTTATTTTCATATACAAATTACCTAGGTACCAACCCATTTCCGGTTGTGCAATCTCATTCCAACTTAAATATTTCCAAACTCGGGGAAAATTAAAACGTTTTAATAGTTGGTCAGATTAAATAAAAATACAAATTTTCCCTTCACAAAAGTTGAATCTGGAGAAATTCTATAATACACGAAATATGTTCCAGAAAATGGCTTTGTTGAAATTGATAATGATGAATTTAGAAAGAGCATTTCACGGGCATGCAATACATAATAGACTGATAAATTCATAATTTACGCAGCCTGTCTCAAACGTTTCCCCAGCACGAATAAACCTTTACCAAAGCTTTCCACAAAGCAGAGTCGTGCGCACGAGTTGGTTCTATTTTGGCCAGAATATTCGAATTTTAGAAAAATAAGAATGTTTTACCTGAAGGTTAAAAATTAATTCTTCCGTTTCCAAGGTGTGAACACTATAAAAGTTAGTGTCACAGAGTAGCAATCGAACCAATCCCATGATTGAAAAACATTGTTGATGATAGATGACGATGGAAATATTTTACACCTCAGGGCAATTCTTGACCACTCTTGAGCCTAGATCTTTTGCATCAATGCCATATCCAAGAAGGAAGCACATATATGACTTTTGATTTCTAAGTAGGACGGAAAAACCTTATTTCGTTGCGCGGCAGACTTAAATTGCAAAAAATGTGGGTTGAACTGGAAAAAGCTCTTTTCATCCATTTCACACTTTTGCAAACAAAGAAGTAGAAATCGAGTCAATGGATGTCGTGTTGAGCAATTCACCCTTATTTTAAAGTTCACTTAATTTTAAGTTTCAATTACAACCTTCATATCATATCAACCCCATTTAAGTTTGTTTTTATTTTGGAATGTTACCACGAAAGTTTATATTATGTAATTGAAACGGATCTGGAGGGTATATACATATGAAAAATACAGCATGATGGCCTAAGGGTTTTTTGTTAGTTATCTAAGTAGCCATAAGCTTCCTACACAAAAATATACTGCTTTACCTCATCATTGTATGTTAATCCAATACTTTAAAGTGATGGGTTGATATTCATATTTACAACTTTGATGAGCACTAATGAGAGCTTAATGGGATGAAAACGGCAGTTTATCACTTGGTATACTTATTAAAATAATTTTGGTTATTTATTGGCACAAGTGTCATAATCTTATCATTTGTATAGACTTAGGTCGATACACAGATATTACGGCCAGAATACTGATTCCAAGGAATTAGCTGCTGTAAAATGAATGGCGATATAAGTCCATCAATAAATGAGAAAAATATTATTTTATTTTAACTTCAGGCAAGCTGTACGAACTAAAAAATCTCTCGCGAGTTAGTTAGTATGCAACGATCGTCAAATATTAATCCTCACGTAGTCTGCACGGCTCCGTTCAGCTGGTAAATCTATCTTATCACCTTGCTTGAGATACCATAATCCATTGTAATGAGGGAGTCAGAAATTTAAGTAATAATCCGACCGAATTTTAAAGTGACATTCAATCTCACAATGCTATCGCAATTCGTGACCTAAGACAAATGGCTCTCCTTTGAACAATAAATGTGATGTCTACTACCCCAGAAATCAGTGGGAACCTTAGGATGAGGCTTAGAATTGTTGAAAAAATAAATTAACATAAAACACAAAAAAATATCTCTGCAGGTAACCAAGCATGTCTGCAGGTTTTACTTCTAAAACACCTTATCTCCATTAGTTCATCAACTGCTTTGATTTAGGAGTTTAAATTTCCAGGGCACAAGAATACATTATATCAAAGATAAACGCTTCAAACTGTACGTACGAGTTATGTACCTGGATGTCATCACTATACTTGATTTATGCAACATAAAATTTATTTTATTGTTGTACCTTATTTTTCGTATGATTTGATCGATGAGACACCAAGGGATGATCATAAAACACACAGCGAAGATCTCTACTAGCTGTATAGAACCCGAATGGTACTGTTTTTAAACTGATAAATGGCATACCATTTATATATTATATCTATAAAGTTGATAATAAACATTTAAGCATTCAAAATAACTATTATCCACAGTAAATAAGAAAATTTCGGTCACAACTAAATCTCCGACACAAAAGTAGGATTGTATTTCAATGATATTACGCAATATATATTCAAGTTTTATAACTTGCGTATCGATTTTTATTATAAATGAATTTTATTTTCATTAGACAGAATTTTATAGTACATATTTCAAAAGAGCAATATTAAAACACCGACGACGAGGGTACTTGTTCTTCAAACACTCGAAAGATAAATCTTGTAACCATACCGCCGCTAATCCAAAATTCCCGATGAGACTTGCGTGCCACTTATAAGGCAAATAGTAACCTACAAGACACTTGAAAGAGCTTGAGGTTAATGTTTTCGCCGCTGGAACCCTTAACAGCACACTGACCGAAATTGACAAATGAATGACAAAAACCGTGCAACTGGAGACAAAAGAGGGAAACCGAAGCGGCTGAGCGTAAAAACATCCGTTCATTAACGCTCCTTCACACCTGGTTTTCCCTGCCACTATGGGAGGACTGCCTTACCTGCCTTCGTGAATGTGAAGCATTTCTCGCTCTCTTTTCCCTCGCCGTCAATGAGCTTCTTTTTCTATCCTTCCGCAGTGCTGAAATAAGTGGTATCCTCCGTCTCACTGTCCTTCGAAGAGATTTTTCCATCCACGTCGAGCTCACACGAAGATATTTTTTTTTCCCTGATCGAATTCTCAAGCATAAAACGCATATTCTGCCCAATGAAATGTTTTTACTGCACCGGGAGGAGATATGGTCACGCCAGCCCGAGGTATTCGTTAAAACGATGAGGAGAGAAACAGAATGACTACAAGTCAATTTCGCTGGCATCAACGATGCTGAAAAAAGCTATAAGGAAATTTTAGTCTCAATTTACTCCTTAATAATAACAATGCTATCGTAAAAACATCCAGTCATTCAGAAGTTTCCCGAAAACAGACGATTGTTACAGTAATCAAATTAGGTATGTTAGCATTCTAACTCATTCACCCGTAGAGTGAAAATTTTCACGTTTTATATCTGCTGCTGCGAAATAAATGGAGCACAATATTTCATTTAAGAAACTGGAGTACTATCTTTTTACTTATTTCAATTTGATAGCCCCATAGTATAAAAAGATCACAGTGCAAAGTCTTTTAGGAGAATTTGGTAAAGGCAGCGCCAAAGATGGAAACCCTACTTCTTACTTCATTATGATAAGCATTATTTTTTATTATTTTAGAATAAAACAAAAACAAATATGCAACCAGAATACTAACCTAGAATGATACTTTTTAATTATTTGCCGTTTTTTTCATTAAGCAACGAAGCTTGTTTTCTGTGAATTTAGATATAAAAAGACATTGAATACCGAATCTGAGGATAAAACGAAGCATATATGGCACACATTTGGTAGAATCGAATAATTTTCAATGATAAACAAGGCGTAGACTAATATTTAAACAAATTATAAAGATTAACTCATTGGCTAAAGGGTGCGAAACTTACACGGAGTACCGGCACCTTTCGTGGCGATGATTCTTAGCCTTCCGCCATTGTTCTTATAAAATATTCAGCGTCCTTTATTCGCTTTGCAACAGAGTCTTACTGAAATTATACATAATTTATGCCTAGTAAAATTTCACATTATAGTGAATTTTAATTCAGTTTTTTCCGAAGACAGTAAATAAATATCGGGAACTGATTTCTTACACGCAAAAACCACAATCACAAAAAAAAGGTCGGTTTGGTAAATGGGGGTAAAGCCCAGGGTCATGATTCGGGTTGCCGTACACTTTAAGTGTGTTCCCATCCCACCCCAGATCCTTTCCCTTTTCCTCCTGCGAATTCCTGGGATGACCATAGGACGCCAAGTGACTTGTTAAACTGAAGTAAATTGTTACTTTGTTACAGCAATAGATTTTGTATGCACAACTAATCGGTAAAAAAGTCACCATATTGAAATATATTTGTAATAAATAGTTACCCACATCATTACGTTTGCAAACAAAGAACAATGATGAAGGACATGGATAAACCTAGTGGTATTTATAATAAAATAGGTAATAGGTAAATTTCTATCTATTTTATCTATATCTTTTACTCCCAGTTCACTGCTTAGTACTCAATTTCCAGTTCATGAGCGACATCAAATGTATGAGAATAATTTAAGTACGAATAAGAGGTTGACGCATGATAAATCATGCGAATGACGCCATCATATACTCAAACGTGTCAAACCGGAACACTTGAGTACATTCCATCACGAGAGATTTTGCTACCTCTTGGGGCTTCACGATTTTATTGCCACCGACGACATTTTACATGAATGGCAACTTCCATGGTAGGAGACCAGGTGAACCAAGTTCCCTCCCTCCTCTGTGAACTAAACGTAATCCAGGAATCCATGAGCTTCTCACGAGAGGCATTCCTCGGGGATAGCGGAAGAGAGCGATGTGGAATATGTACCGCTCGTGTCGGTAAATGATAGAAGAGTACATTTCAAGACGAGGTAGGCAATCCCCCTTCCCTCCCTTCCTTTTTATTGACGTTAGCTTTCTCCTTCTCCTTTGCTCATTCTATTCGAGCCTCGTTCAAAGTGGATCAAGACGACTTCGATCGCGATAGCCTCCTTTCCTTCCTATTTGCGGCAATCCCCCGCGCACCTCTCGGGCAGATGTCTCCCTAAATCAACAAAGAATCCACGCATCCAGGACGAAGGTTGCAAGGTCAACATGTTGCCGGGATGAATGTTGCCATAACGCCGGCGAACGAAACCGCGCTACAGGTCCCTCCCCCTCCAGGTACACTCCGGCCCGATGATCCCGGTACGCTCGCGAATAACGACTGCGCAGTACAAGATCAGCACACAACAAATTTCGGAGCAACACGCAAATGTTCCGGAGCAATGATTTGCCAGAAGCGGAAAGGAACGATTGTTCGTTACAAATTTTGTGAGGAAAAATAATAATGAAAATGAAGAAAACATGACATAAGTGAAGAACACAACCGCAGCGCAATCACTCATTGTTTGTTCAAAGTGTTTAAAAAAAAAAGAAACCCACATCCACTTCCCGATTCCCCTTCTCCTTTTTCCAGGTCCCCGTTAGGAAGGTCGGCTTATCTCAAAGGCCTCTACGTTCGGAAATCAAAAGGAATGAGGAATATTCCAGAAAGTGCCGACCCCGTGCGTGCTTTATGCCCGTGCACAAACATTCTCCTTGAAAATAGTCATTTGGATTCGTTGAATGTGACCTCGATACCCGTCAGCAATATGATTTCTCCAGCTGAGTTTAAAGTTAGTCAAAACGTGTCTCCCTTCTGGAATGGCGAATCCTCGCAAAAAAAAACGGGCCGACCTTTTACTTATTTTTATGAGGGACACGCTTCCGACGAAACGGCGTAAAAAAAACTCACGGGGCTGTTTCTTCGGAGTGATTTTTTTCAACACATCCGCTTACAAGCACATACGTCTCTCTGCACGGTTGATACGTACCAACAATTGAAAGGCTATCAATTGTTGTTAAACGCCCAACTGAACTGACGCAGTCCAATTGGCGCGACATCAAATCAACCACCATGGGAAAATCCGTCACATTCAACTCCTTAAGGTAAGTAAAAAAAATCATCCAGGAGACTAGTAGGGAAAGCTATCGTTATAATTACTGCGATTGAAAGCCGAAAGCGCAAGTTTACCATCGCTTTTCCCGAAATCAAAGCGAGGGATAAAAGGAAACTGATTACGTTAAATGAGACTCTCTTGGAGAAAATAATGGAACAAATCATAAAATCATCTGGAATATGAGAATGAAGAATATCTAAATTAAAAGGGCGAAAATGATCCGTTGAACTATATTTCAATTGCACTTATGTCCCTAATTTTTTGTGTCTCTCGCGTTTTTTAAATACCTACACCATTTCTCTTTGGTTTCATAAACTTTCTTACGTAAATGAGGAATTAGACTGGAGAGTCTGAACAATTTCATGAACTGATTTAATCTGTTTAATCACGAGGCACTTGCAAACTAATGCTTTGGCCCAAAACCGCTTAGATAGAGAAGAGAAATTTCAGATAAAGTGAGGTCATTCTGCCCCAAATTTGTCAAAAAAACGGCCAGATGGTATGATGGCCAGATGCGCATGTATTTACTGTTGGTGCGAGATGCCATGAATTCACCACTGTAAGTTTGTTCACCTGTATGTATCTGCAAATATATTATCAGAAAGTTAGAATAAACCAGCAAGTAAATAAATTAATATACTTATCTTAAGATCTTAAGTCTTGATATGATCGTGACATTTAATCTCACCGTAGTCACGCTATCGAACGATGGTGAGAAAAGAAAATTAGGGAAATATTCAATTTTTATTTAAACTCATCCCACTCATAATTCTATACAACTGAGTTCCAATGAAATATTTGAGAAATTCAATCGCCTTTAAGTCCCCTGTAAAAAATACATTTTATTGGAAAATCAATCACCCATAGCTTTGGGCAATGTAAGCATTGAATGATAATTTTTGCTAATATATACACAAATAAATATAAAATACAAATATTAATCGGCAGACACTTTTGAAGAAATATTTCATGCTAAAGAAATTTACGAAAAGAAAACCATAAATAAGATGGCAATGTTCCAGTTTCAGAATCCAATTTAGGAAGTTATACTTTTTTGTACGATATATCTACACAGCGTAGTACTTTTTTACTTCTTTCTTAAGTCATATTTGTACTTCAAGCATGCTTGACGTTATTTCTGTGCCTATTTGAATAATCCTGGCGAAATGATACTGAAGTATTCTATTGTATGAAAAGAATTCATAGGTAAAGTATAAAGCTAGATGGGTAAGTATAAGGATTCAGTTCTTGTGAAATATCGTGACTAATCATTTTTCTGGAAAAAATAACATTTCTCCTTGAACGAACTACATTCCGCCATTCAACTTATTTTTTTTTAAACTAAGGAATATTTTTTAAAATACTGATATGCTCCCATAAATAATTAATGCTATTAAAACTAACAAAAATACTTTACTACTGAAATAATAAGTTCTCCATCCAAGGATTTTGGTTTATCAGCAAATGACACTTTATATCGAAACTCCTACATAAGAGTTTCAAAGTTACTTAATTACCTAAATCATCTCCACACACCCATTAGGGGGGAATTTATATGAGTTGTAATTGAAATGCATGATTTTAACGTTCATTCATAGTTAATTGTTATTAAAAAATCACTATAAACACGGAAACGTTATTTTAGTCATGAGGAAAATGATACCAATAATTAAACGCATTTAGATGCAATGCCTGGAAAAGTAGTCAACAAATCATCAAAGTAAAGAATAGTTGATATTGAAGAAGAAGAAATTAACTGGAAATAATATTACTGTAGCCCATTGTAAATGTTTTTTACATTTATATGACATTTTCTATCACATCTTTATGATGTGATAAAAAAATTACCTACAAAAATAGATTACTCGGGAAACCTTTAAACGTTTAAACATTTAAACGACTCCAAAACTTAACCAAAGAGAAAAAAGCTTTCCATGTCGCTACCTATTTTCTGCAAATACTGGATAAATGTTAGCGCTGAAATCACCATGATGTAGTTTTTCTATGTTTGTTTATTAAAAGCTTCAATGTCTAAAAGTAAGCATTAGCTTTAAAACAAAAAGAAACTGATGGATGAACTTTTCAATCCAATTATCGCTGTAGTCCAGATAAAGAATTTTCCCTCTAATAGCTAATACATAGAATCCAATGCATGGAAATTAAGATTGAGCATGTGCAATGAAAATGAGAACCCATCACATAGCTAAGCATTGAAAGAGTTGATGTAAACAACTCACTTTGCTAAGCGAGGTCATACCTGGTGGTTTCAAAAGATGAAAGGATTAAAAATGTAAGATATAGAGTGTATCGAAAGTTTATCAGATCTTTGTTTACATAAATCAGATCAAATTAACTACCCAAGCCTTTTTTTCTAACACGCTAAAGAAAAAATGTTGGTATCAACTCTGATATGGGCTGGTGCTGAAAAGAAGAAATCGATATTTAAACGGAAATGTTGAATGTGTACGCATTATATAAATACATTTTGTGATACTAAGTAGGACAAGGGTGATTTCGCCACTTTTATACCATTTAAATATCGATTTTTTTACTGTGGAAATAAAAAGAAACTAATTACCCTAAATAAATCACAATGTTTACATTTACAGAGTTCTTTGTTCCCCCTTCATTTTTTTCTACTACAATTTATCCATTCTTTCTTTTAGTCTAATCAAAATATGTTCTATATGAAATATATTTATTTTGACAAAAATTAGAAAACTAAAATCCCTTAATTTAAAAAGTAAGATAGCGTATTGCGAGCTTATATTAGTGATCAACCCACTTGAAAATATGTCACGATTTTTCCTGTCCTATCTTCCCGGGATTAGTAAGTAATAATTATCATCAAACTGGCACATCTATGTAACAAATATTTTCCACGGAAGCAATATAAATTAAAGCTTCTGTGACACTTTTCCTAATGTTTGTAAATATTTCTCAACAAAAACCTATCTTGTAATCATAGATGAAGTATATGGATTGCCAATAAATACATTGTGAAGAGCACTCGGAAAATTATTAATAATCATTCCTTGGAGGCCTAATGCTCAAATATATATAAGGATCGTAAAAGACTGCAAGTCACAGCCACTAAAAAATTAACAAAATAAAATATTAGAATGCAATCACCTTTTGAACCTTCAGTTTAAACAAAAATTTGTATTTCAGAACCAACAATTTACCCAAGTACTGTCAAACTTACTCAAAGATAGAGTATATGAAAACTACAATATCACGAATATGAATACTGATATGGTCAAGGGCGATGAAAATGATGAAAAAATGTTCATTAGTGGCTATAAAATAAATTAATTCAATAATATAATCCCTCATGGTCGCATTAGCAGCTGTTTTCTCACATCATAAATCAATTGGCATAAAGAAGAATAAAGAAGATGACTAACACAATCACTCAGTCACCCACTCCATAAATCAAGAGGGCTACAAAAATGCACCGTGAAGATCTGCCGAAGATGCTTTTGTAGAATCCTTAACTGGTGCGTTCTAAAATTTAACAGCCTCCCAACTCCACGCATCCTTGATCTAACCTACATCAAATTCCCTTCGCATAATACTAAGTGTTCCACCTCTTAGATGATTGGTAGAGGGTACTATAATTGCCGGGGCGAACCGGCGGACCCGAAATAGAGGGAAGACGGGGGAGAGAATCTCACGATTTTGAATGAAGATTTTCCGGAGGCTCACAGCAGGACTGGGGCGCTCATTAAAAATGTACTATCATGTTTTTTTGTTCCCTTCATTTTCGAGCGGAAAAGAGAGATGGGGAGCGTGCGACAAAAGTGGCGAATGGTTTGGGAGGGGAAAGGAAGACCGAGGAGACAAGAGGTGTGGCGGATAAAGAAGAAGAGGGGATCCGAGGCGGAGGGATGGGGAGAGGGGGGA
>LYUA01000485.1:351183-361732 GCA_002093875.1 Calopteryx splendens | reverse complement strand
CCGACTGCCAACGGAGTAAACAATTATATTTATCTGTCCAGATGCTTCGCCAATGTATGATTTTAGCCATCGTCAAGCCACTCTTATGTCATACTTCTACACATTAGTTAAGCTTACACGATGAATATATTTGTACAAAACCAAGAGAGTTGCAAGCACCCATGGCATTCAATCCCGTGAATTGTGAACATGCATCTGCTTAATTGAGCAGAGTCCATCAGCTTCATTGCATTGGATAGAGTTCATCAGCCTAAGCAGAATAAGGCAGTAGCGATCTCATTTTGCACGGAGTTTTAAGAGATGGAATGTCTTAAAAACATACTTAATTATATTCCTCCATATCGTGTCGAATTTAGAACTTAAAGCCTATGGGAGGTGCCTCAACCGTTAAACGTTTATGTAGATTTTGAAATTAAAAAACCTGCACACCATCTATCGAAGTCATATCCTCAGCACAAAGAGGAAAGAGGTCTCGAATGTAACCAGTCTACCTCCCTGCCTCCAATAGCTTTGATCCTCTTCCTCTCTCGGGCACGAAACGAAAATAAAAAAAAACTCTGGGAGTGAAATGAAAAACTATGTTAGCGGTAGTTGTAGCGGTTAGTAGTCTCACTGCAACAGCAAGTGAATGTGTCACTTTGGATCACACCCGCCCACCCTGTGAGACTCGAACCAAAACTAATCTTCCCTAGATATAATTTAACCACAGTGAGTGAGTGAGCACACTTAACTTAGTTTACAACCGAAATGCCATAAATTCGATAGTCTGGAAAATTTTCTGAAATTTAAGACCCCTTCCATCACGATCGCAGAACGCGAGCATCTCTTTCCACGGCCTTTCACGCCATTCTGTTGCGAATGTGGACATTGTAAATTTTCTTTAGGGAAAATAACTCATTCCGGTTTAGATCACGTTCCACCCCCACTAATTCTCGTGCTGAGGTAATAATAATAATGAAGCATCATTCACGGAGAGCATAATAAATTGCGCTTATCCAGGAATGTGAAATGCTGCTGTGTTAAATAATTCCACTCCATGACTGCCGATTTTGGAAACTCTAATGAACGAGAAGCATTCCCTTTAATCCGTCTTCCCTACTTTGACGTGAAAATTGCTCATGGAGCACGGCGTAGAAAATTGATCCACGAATGGCCATTAAAACTTCACGTAACTTCTTGCCTATAAACCTACTTCGCTCCGGAAAGAAACGGCCGCTCCTTAATTGCGCTATCAACGCCAATTTGGCAGCCGACCGTTCGAGCGTCGCGTAAATTGCGCTCATGCTAATTCGTCGCTAAATGACGTCAGTCCGATGGCACTTTGAAGTCATCTTCATCAGGGCACCCCATACGACGACACCCAATGGAAAAAAAACAAACTAAATTGCGCGTCTCGGATCTATGGAGGAGTCCAGGGAGAAGGAGAAGACTTCCTTCCGAGGCAAGCAACGAGATCCAGTCCATAAATTTCGAGTCGGTTTCGAGATCTCGTGGCACCCCGTGCTCATTTCCCATATTTCATGACTGAGAGGCGAAAACGCTTTCTTTTGGGCGGACCCGGCAGACGGTTTTGGACGGTAATAAGGGTAAGGGCAGAGATTCTTTGAGGTAGGCGGGTCGGAAGAAGCAATCCGGAGAAAAGACTGATTGCCCAGGGATGCGGGGGAGAGCCCCGTTACGGTGGGTCATCCATTGATCTGATCCATTCTGACGCACCCCCGACTTCTCACCGAAACCAGATGTGTCTTTCAGACGATGTGGTACAGAATTGAGAATACTGTAAATAAATTTAATTCTACTCACCTGGATCTATTAGAAGTTTAGTAAAATGAAAGAAAGATAAAACTTCACTTTCAATCTGTACTTAGTACGATGGTATATGATTCGAGATGATAAAGAAGCTCTATTATGCTATATAAAAATCTTCTAATTCATAAAAATCCTGATTGAAGTTCACTGTAACACAGTATAATGAATAGCCAGTGCAATATGTAATAATTTAAATACATAGTCGATTACCAAAATTGGTTAACTTCTGATCACGATTTAATTTTTATAAATAATAATGATTAATAATAGTTCAAGAGGTAATAATGTCTCAGAAAATTTGTTAGTCTGAATGACGTTCAAAAAATTACCTTTTGCACATAAAATAATACATTTAAACAAAGTAATCAAAGAAATTGAGTACACATAGATTAATATTCTGAACAGCACATTATTTGTATGCACAGCATAGTATTTGTATGTTTATTTATTCCAAAATCTCGATAAAACTACACTCCTTTCCACACGCGAGTAATGAAAAAAGGGTGGAACCTGATTTTTACCTCAGCTCGTATATAATTGAACGTTCTATGACAATTCTGCGTTTCGTTTTTAGCCGAGGCTTGAAAAAGGTGATCCAGATCATATGAGGAAAATCGGCATGTAACTAAAACTTAAATGTAATAATAAATTTATAGTAATTGAACCCGAAAAAAAGAGGAACCAACCATACTGAAAGAAGTAATTTATTTAATAAATTACTCTGGAGAATTGAGGAATCTAGTATCATTTTTAAAACTTGATAATCTCGGAGAGATAATCAAGATCATATGCCAAAAATTTGTCTTTCAAAGTTCTCTCGATGAAAATTACAATCATTATTAATCTCACACTCCCTGTACACAGCACTTCCTTAAATTTAATTATGGTAATATTGTGTGAATTTGAACAAATCTCAAAATAGCTACAAGAAATATTATAAAATCCATTTATATCGATTAGTAGAGACATTTTAGTTTGGAGCTTCGAAGGGTATTCTTGGCCTATAATGGAACTCACAACTTAACCCTCCATCATCTGCTAAAACCTAACAATGTCCTCGTCTATTTAGCTCGGTATTTTCACACCGAAACGGCTAGAGTTAAACTAACACAAAGGACAGTATTAAGTAATGCACTCTCCGCCCTACCCAAATAGTATAGTACCTTTTCAATAAGAAGCGAGTGTGGAAAAACTGAACTTATAACCAGTAGCTAAGGTGGGGGAGTCACCGATGTAATTTTGTGACTTCAAAGGGAACGGCTGTCAGAATATGCCAGTCATGATCACGAAACGGGAAATCGATTTGGGGGAGGAACCAATCACGCTCAATCATCCTCCCACCCCCATCCCTTCCCCGAAAGCGATTTGCTTGTCTCACGTTTTATCATTCTTCCCTCGAGTGAATTTTGGACAAGGAGAATCTCCCATTGTGAGCAACCAAGTGATTATCGTACTTTATAGTGATTCACACGGACGGAAACAAGATTGGTGCCAAAAGAAATTCTAAACAGTGCGGTTGGAAATCAGATCGAAGGAGAAAAGTTACAAAAAAATCCGATATACACCAAATTTAAAAAATACGGACTCTCAAGTTTGCTTGAATACGGCCAAGGCCAAAAAGAATGAGAGACCTGGTGAAAAAAGTTTTGAATAAATATTTTAGCATTTTTTTTGAATAAAAAAGTTAATTTTTCTGCTTGTAATAATTTTATACCCATGAAATGTAATTTTAGGACAAAACCTTATAATATTTTCATCAATAATTTATTTAAGAACTCTACACAAAAATAGTTTCAGTGAAGACTGGTTTTTTTACATTACAACCAAGAACTATAAACTAAAAGAAAAGTATCAAATGTATAAAATGAACAAGAATAATGCGTTACATTAAAATTAAAAGCGTTCTCAATTTCCCATTTAATTTTGGTACTGATAAAACTGCTCCCAACTGAAGGAAATATATTATCATCATAAGCTTTAATATGATAGTTACATATTTTTAACGAGATCTACCAAGCTGGATCAAGCAGGCAACTGGATTAATTTTGCGTTAGCTACTTCTTCGTGTGATTTTTTTAAACAAACACTGTCCTCACAATCCTGTCGGTTCCCTAAGAAATAAAATACCAGAAATTATTCTCAGATTTCTAACGTTTTTGTGAGTCTTTCCAGTGAAAATTACTTGCTTTTAAGTACGATCATACCTATTTTCTGAAGGGTGACGTGGTAGACAAGCGGGGAGAGCATTCGCGGCGTGATAGTCCGCATACCAGAACCTTTTGGGAAGCTTCGTGTGGCCAAGGAAAATTAACTGATCACCCTATTCCTAAACGTGTGAACTTCACACGCCGCCGTAGGACTTAGTACGAGGAAACAGATTACGTCACTGGGTACGAAACGATCCCTTAATCCGTACGAGCCAATCATTTACGCCGTAGGAACTAGTGCGCGCTGATCGTTTAATCCGCACGAGTTAATCTTGTACGGTTACAGATCCTGGCGCCAGGTGTACCCTCACCTATCACGTTAATGGTTGTGATTTTCATACGCACTCCCAAGGGAGTTTTTCAACTGCACTGTACGTTCCAGCAAATTGAGCGAATTGATCCCTAATTACGGACAAGCGCCGCCGGTTTATCATGACATGAGCGACAACATCCATCAACACCGACTTACGCTCGTGAGATTGGTCACCCTACACCCTACGCAGACCGTTTCGCCACACCTGGAGAGCGGCCGAGCGACGATGATCTGGGAACGCGGGGAAAGAAAGAGAGTGCGAGTGTGCGATGACAGAGTTGAGTGGTCGTGAGTGAGGAGGAGGAGCGGCGGCAGCGGCGGTGACTGCTGAGTGGTGTGGATGTGGGGGGAAGGGAGCGTGTGGGGAGTGGGGAGAGGAATCTTTTTAACGGAACGAATAACTGGGCATTCCAACCGCGACTCTCTCGCGCTGCGGCCTTAGCAAGCTTGAAAAAGCGAAGTGGGTGAGGGGGAACGAGGAAGGGGAGACGGGAAAACTCATGGTTATTGAGGATTTGAAAATAGGGTGGAGGATTTGATGGGGAAATAAGAGGAAAAGAGGAGGATGAGGGGGTTTTTGACCAGAGAAAATGAGTAAAGGAGCAAGTGCGTCAAAGGAGAGGCACTCAAAAGATTCAATGCTCGCATTTTTTTAAGTTGAATTCATCGCATTATTAATTTTTGGCCATTGGTTATGATGTAAAATCGATGAGATCCTTACACCGTTCATCGGGGATGTATGACTTTTTAGAACTTTCCGAAAATTCTTTCTTTGCGTCGCCGTATCAAAATTAGCAGAGACTGCACTCGCAAGGGAAATTTGATGTTCATATATACGCATGAATCTCTTCGAGTGAGTATGGTTCACCGTTTCATGATTTGTCTTCAGGAAGAGGTAAAGTTAAAAGCGACTTCAGTTTTAGGAAGCCACTAAAATGAGATTCTCCATTTTTTACATTTATGGGTTCATCATTTAATAATATTTTAAACAAATTCTATAGCATTGACTTCAGTCAATTTTTTTGACAAAATATATTCCTTCATTCCATCAAAATATATTGTAGAAAATTTTTTCTTGTCCCCTCTCTAAGCGAGACCATATTAAAAAAACCGTTTGGTGTTCTCAAAAAAGTAAATTTACACTATCGAAAATTTCAAGTTTTAACTGTTAATGCATGTCAAGCACTATTTAGGAAGTCTTAACTTAAGAAACTGGAAAAATATGAGCAGAAATGACCATGAAGTTTTCCTATCGCAGTGGGAATTAGTTTGAAGAAAAGCTGGGGTTAAAATGTCTTTCAATTTCTTGTAATCAAATGTACAACACAGTCTGAAACATTTGGAAACTAATTCACGACGATGAAGGAAATAAAAGTGATAACAAGTAATACCATATAAACCTTAGCCCTACTGTTTAATTTGCACCTTTGTCATTTAAATGCATTTCCTCCATCAGAAAAATGCACCCGATAGCTTCATAGTTGATGCTGATCTTCAAAACTTACGTAAAGGATTCATCAGTGGATCATAGCTGTTTTTTGTGGTTTCGTTGTTCAAAAATGAGACCTCTGTATAAGAAAGGAAATAGTATACTTTTTTCGTTCTTGGCCTTAATACGGATTTCAGGACGTGCAGGAATTAAGCCGGAAGCAACGGACCACAGACAATGAATACATTGTGGGCGGCCGAAGAGAACGACCGTTACCTCTTAGATACGGAATCAAACATAAATATTATTATCGCTTATGCTATCCCGTTTTCTCTACCGTGGCGTGATAATGACGGCGGTACGTGTGTATCTTTACCTTAGCAAGGAAGTGATAAAAGATCATTTTTTTTTAAGATGCCAAAAGCAGCAGGTACCTACCCTAGGTTGACAGGGTGTACCATCAACGCCAATTAACTTAAGCGGAGGTTAAAAAAGTGTTAAATATTTTATGCTCATGGTTTGGCAATCAATGCATCCACTTATTGAATATTACATTTAATAAAATTTGTCAGTAAAACGACTTATTATTAAATTTACGAGGATTGACACCCCAGAGCACACAAGCGCTAAAGCAAGTAGGTAAATGAAACGATAAGTGACATTTCAGTGATAGCTTTCTTTATTCCAAACCTTATTTAAAGCCAGTTTCACTGAGTGAGAATCTATTTAATGCGGCGATCTATTTTCAATATTTTTATTAAAGATGGACAATGCCTTGTCTATTACGGATAAGAATGAATTAGAGAGATAGAAGAAGCTTATCAAGGAATGGCACAAAAGAATTAATCAGAATAATACGAAATTCAATTCGCGCCATTCAATTTGACCGAGGTAAGAAAAATTGGCACCTGGCACGGTAGCTAACAGTGTTGGAGCATGCCGAGGGGTCGTAGCTGGCAGGACTTCTCATCGGCCACTCAGCCAATATACTCATTAAGACGGCTGATTGCCAAATACGTCGCCGCGGGATATTAACCTTAGAGTAATTACAATTAGTTTGTCATAATCACGATAAATTTATGAAAACAAAGATGGTATCATTGTAATGAAAATATAATGCCGCTATAGGATTATAACCCACAACTTATGTAGTTAAATACCACAGTCACGGAATATTAAATTTGAAAACTGTTTCTATTTTTCACACAGAAGTTAAGGAGAATGCCTTAGTTATGATACAGTAATCGATAATTCTCATTATATGGGCTGAAAACAAAATTGGAGGCATTGGTTGAACGAAGTTAAGCTACAAGGACTATCAACTCAGCCATAGCCAAATTCCATGTCTAAAGGTCGAACACAATGTGGAGATGCTGCAATTCCATGGAATCCTTTGACTGAAATCAACAGGTTTATCCTCACCTCGCAATGTGTTGTTAAAATTTCCAATTCAAGTAGCGTGAAAGGGCTCATGGATATAATTTTAAATAATTCGGAATTTCCTACGTATGAGTGAACTTTCCACTTCATTCACATCTATTTTCTCTGCCTATCTCGAAGGTTAACTTTTCCCCATTGCCTAATGCAATTTGAAATAAACGGGACTTAAGAAAGTGAATCTAAAAATTCACTCCGGGGTACCGTTCATCCATGGAATTATGTATAGTCATCGTCCTTTTGTCATTATGGATGTGGAGGTTTTATTGGTGGCTCTTCATCGCCATTCAGAAAATTCGACGGCAATTCCATTAACCCAATAATGCCGGTCCGGCTGGTTTGATGTTTAAACTCTGGAATGTGGGCAAACAGGAAGACCGAGGGAATTGAGTCCTGATCTGTTAGTCGATCCTCTATTGTTATTCAAATGCTGAAAAGAATCAATGGTGCAAAATTACCACAGTCACCGTTGTGTCTTAAGTACACCTTTTACCCGTGTTTCACTAATTTACTATGGTAAGCGGCATGCGTGAAGCATCACAGATCTGAGCATATTATGGATGCTTCAGGGTTGATCTTATTTTATTGAAATTGATAATTGGAGGTTAATGAAAAATCTGATAACGGTTTTCCGTGTGTTGGAACTTGGTTTCCATCCTGCTTCATCTGCTGCACGACTGGTCTTTACGAATGGGTCAACTTTACAAATGCAACCATGAATGGGATTCAGCTTTGTTAAAGAATAATGAATACTTTGCTACTATCGGTGATTCTCCCCATCTTTTTTTCACGATGAATTTTCCTTCTCTCTGTGACATGATCAGGAAGGAATCCCTTGAAAACAAAGTAATGAGGCAGGGGCCTCTAAATTTAGGAGAAATGGAATTCGCTCTAATCCCAGGACTTTCTATTATTCAAGCACTCATCAACGTCAGTTCCTCATTATAATGATAAATTCTCTGGTACGTAAGCTAGCGTGATGTTTACTATTACTTTCCAAACAAATGTTACGTTATTCGATCTCCTACGAAAGGAAAACACTTCTTTGCCTCGATAAAAAATGAGTGCATTAAAAAAGCATCAGGGGACAAAATACGTAACGTAGTATGTTCTAAGCAGTGAAATAATTAGATGTTGTTGATTTAATGAAACGAAGCACAGCAAAGCCCCAACTGACCATGCCATTCAGCCATTTATTGTTAGAAGAGAGTCTTCAAAGTGGAAAGAGTGCATAATGGAATAATACAGCTTCAAAATGCTTGACTCCAGCAACATTAGCTCCCACCAATTTGTTCATAAGGACAAAGAAAGCCGAGGAAAATCCAAAGTGGTGTATCTGTAACTCCGAGTCTGTGGAAGGTAAAATTAAAATTGCTCCATTCTTATTTCTTGCACCTACAACACCATTGACGGCAGGAGGTTCGTCAGAATTGTATTTTGTTTTATATGTGTACGTCTTATTATTTACTTCGAGGTTTCAAATCCAAAATGCAATAATAATAGTAACTACAGTTACCTTCTCACATTTTTGGATCGCCAATGAATATCTCTCTCCGACCTTCCATGGATGAATGTCGTCTTACCTATGTCAGTCCCCCGTTCCTTTTATGTTGTTAATTCAATAGACATTCATTTCGCTCAAACAGTTATTCTGCCCTTACTTCATTGCCTGGGTATTCCTGATCACGCATCCAGAGAACTCTAATTCCAAGAAGTTAAAAGAAAGCGGTCGAAAGTACATGTTTATTGAGTGAAGGGGAGAGAGAGAAAAAGAGAAACTATCAACGGGTTAAGCGGCAACGGAAGATGAGACGCCACCTGGAAACAACCAATCGTAGGTTAGAATGAACAATATCTAGGTATATCAAGTTGACGTGAAACTTACGCACTCAATGTATACAGCAACTCAAATTCTTTAACATTAAAACCGTCCACGTGATAGCAAAGAAGGACGAGGAATTTTGACGACAGGATCAATGAAACTTTTATCAACAACAGAATTTCATCCTTAATTCCTTCATTGGCATAAAGCTGTATATATTTTCCAGTAATCAGTCGGTATAATTTTAACTAATAACAATAATATTTGTATAAACTTCGAAAGGTATAAACTGATGATCATGAGGATTCTTGGCGATTTGAAGTGTTAAAAAAAGCTACTAAACGTTGCAAAACCATTTCCTAAGAATATAACATATTAATCCTATTCCTTTTAATTGGAAAACCGCCAATCGATAATCCCCGCTAATTTACTGAGCAGTAAATTACTGAATAAAGTACGATATTTTTTGGGAAGGTTTTAGGGGGAGTGATTTAGGCAATACTAATTATTTAAAGGTACCTATTTCAAACTTAATATTATTATTGAGCTCGTATCAGGTGTTTTTCGAGTGTATTATATTAATTGGTGAAAAGTCAAATAGAAATTCCACGAAATTATTCTACGGAAAATATTATCAAAGACAATGGAATAGGAACCATTATTTTAGCAGTTAAAATGACGTTCACGTGATGGGCGATGTGATTGCGAGAAATGTAAACTTTACTGATCATCGCGCTGCTTTCCGTAAGAGGGAGCAGGTAAAAAAACACCAGCGAGAGTACTCACAATGGAAACACACTATGATCAAATAAAAAAGCAGTGCTGAGCACGCAGAGACCCTTCACTTGGCAATTTAAAACATATTGCATGTAAAGTTATAAACGATACAGAAAAGACAATATACTCTTAATGGCACTATGACAGAATCATAATTTGGCGGATTCCACCTAATTATCCTAGAAGGCACGATAGACTTAACTAACAAAAATCCTGAATCAACTAAGGAGGTCTTCGGTTTGCATTTACTTCCTTCTAAAAGAATCCATAGAAAATAATACAATTTTCGTAAAGAGGAAATTCAGAGGATGCTCAGAGGAAATTGAGTAGCTAAATGAGTGCATGTATGACAAGGCACGACTAAAATGAGATGGTGGCCACAGTAAATAAAAAGTATGCCTCCTCGCATCGTGTGGAGTTATATACGTGCTCAAGTTTTCCTCTATTACTCCGTGTATGTAAGATATAAATAATATACCAACAGGAATGAACAAACCTCGGCGGGGAGGGGAACGGGTGTGAAAAAGCTGCGAAACCGTTTAATAAAATAGCTCAAGTTAACGTCAACTGAGCACGTAGCCATCCACTCACAAATGTGGGAAGGAAAACCAATGAAACGGCCGAAATGTCTCTCGAAAGGATTACTACACGGAGGGCAGCAGCGCGGCAAATGAGTCCCAAATTACGGCGATGGATAGGGAGGTCGGCAGGGTTGGGGGTCCGGGAGGGGGGGGGGACTCGAAGCCACGGATGGG
>LYUA01000485.1:340806-351154 GCA_002093875.1 Calopteryx splendens | reverse complement strand
GGGGGGGGGGGGGGGACTCGAAGCCACGGATGGGAGTGGGAGAGTGGACGGGCGGATAGGCGAGGCGAAAGAGGGAGAGAGGGGAGGAGGGGAATCGCTGAGATGACTTGGGATGTCGGGGAGGGTGGGATGGGGTGGGCGTCTTTTTGGGGATGGCGGGGGACCAGGGATTTCGAGGGGGAGCCGGGAGGCACCCACTCAATCGTAATTCGCGAGGAGGGACTTCCGAGGGAACACCCGCGAGAAGGCCTGGGAGCGGGGGCGGCCTCATTTCCGGAAGGGGAGGGGAGACTTGACACGTGATCGCCCTTAGTCGTCCTCCTCCTCCGCCGGAATAATGCTCCGCATCCTCATTTTTTCCCCCCTCGGAATGGGCACGTGACGGCGGTGGCGTCGCCTCGCTCTATCCCACCCACCCCCGCGCACGAAATGCACACTCGGAATTTATTTGTGCAAAAAAAAAGGACGCATGACAACATCCCTCTGAACGCATTCTAGACGCTGTTCGGTCACCACCTTCCAAAGGGAAAAGTCATTAATTGGACCAAAATGGTGGTCAGTTGATTATATTTTTTCCCTTACCTATTTTTCAAACGAATTTTTTTCATTCCTTCCCAAAGATGACTCTCGCGGCAGGTAAGAACCATAGACTCTACAGGGCGCCTTGCAAATGCAACTTAAGTGCCACTTAAAGCACTACAACTCCATGTCATGATAATCACCAGAATGCCTGAATTTTCACCAATTGTTTTTCCTATAAATTCACACAAATTTTTATTTCTGTAAGAATAATTGGCGGACCCAATGCATAGAAAATATTTTTAAACAAAAAAGTATCCTTTTCAAACAATTTCCGAATGTCATTTTAAAAACGAAATTATAATTTGTAAGCATAATTACTCACTTCGTGATCACTAAACAGATATAATAAACTTAAAAATATTAAAATGAAAAACAACACGAAGTAGATGTAAAAAGTAAATCCATCCATACCAGCGCATGTTTTTCTTCCTTGATGTGATATGCACTTAAATCCAAATGCAAATAATTTATAATTCTCAAAACAATATTCGGGATGGGACGCAAGCTTTTGCATTGCCTATTATTATTATGCCAACACATCGATCGTGATCAATTTGTCGATGGCAGGCTCGTTTTAAAAAGATATCAGCAAATTGTTGGATTAACTTCCTAATGCAAAAGCTTTAAAATATTCCTATTTTGAAAGTAGAAATTTCTTTCATTACTTCGCGGTATAAAGTAATTTCATTGGAGAAGTTGGATGGTAGATCTCCACCAAAACCTACTGGAAAACTGAAAAAATACTACTGGAACCCGACCTGATAAAACGGAACGAATATTTGCTCTATGGTGTTCCCTTTCATTTTGTCAACTGCAGGACATAATTTTGTTGTACTGAATGATAAATCCGAAAATGGTTCGATATCCACTCCAGAGTACACAGATCGGGACATGTTGATTACGTTCTCCTCCATTAATCTGCCAATTAGAGAGCAATCGACTGTGACCCGTTGAGCCTTTTAGCCAACTGACCTTGTCTTTTCCAATTGCAATCCCTGTGCATGTCGACCCCGATTTTTTTCTGCTTCCCACGCCTGTTCAATGAAAAAATCTCGTCCCGGCGTAAAATATTCCCGCCAGGAAAAAAAGCACAGTGATTCACGATTGACATCATACCAGAGGCGGAAAGCGATACCATCGAGTTGTCGAATGGTGCGCAAATAGAGCCTGAATAAAACTATGAAGACTGGAAAATACTTACAAACCGCTTCCCTCATTTTTTAATATGGACGCATCAGTCACTCCTTTTCTATTACTTTATGGAAGTGCTAGTATAGGTATATAATCTTGATAATGCAAGTTATCGAACAAAGTAAGAGAAGAATAAAATTCTGAGTGTAGTAGTTTTAAAAGGCTATTAAATTTCCAATAGAAGGAAAAATGTATTTAGCAAGAAAATAAGAGTAAGTTAATATGCATACAGCAGACAGATGGCACTCGGAGGTAACTTTATAACAAATTACCCAAGCAGAAGCAATGGGAAAATCACGCGAAATACTTCGAAAAATGATCAATTAAATTACAGTAGCTAAATATGCAGATATTCTGTAGCGAATACCTCAGTTTCACTTATCCTCTTGCCTAGGGTTCATTCCATGGTAGGAAAAGCATACGATATCGCTGTGGTTATAAAAGAACGTATTTCAGTAAGTGTAAGTCAGCTACTAAAAATTCTAGAAATTAATTTCAACAACAATTTTTAACACATTAAACAATTTTTAACACATTATTTGAACCTTCCACTTTTGCTTCGGACTCATCCAATTTAAAATATAATTGTTTTGTAACTATTTTGGAAGGAGTTTACATTTATTTTTATCTCAACGTTTGGAGCTTTGCATCTCTGGTTTCATTAACGTTTTTTGTTCTTAGAATATTATTATCCCTGATTGAAAAGGTCAATATATTAAAAATCAGTGATTAGAAGCCATGGAAAAAAAATTTCATAATTCGTTTAATTTTCTTGAAGCCACCCAAATTTAGCAATACAAATTAAATATGCGTTATCAAAATTTCAGGTTAAACAGTTGTTTGAAATTTTCCGTATTAACTACTTCCTATACACCGACGTTATTGTTGGATAATTCCAATATTATGTCATTTTGGATGCAAGAATTTTACTTCAATTAATTTGGTAATCCGTTTAAATTCTAATTTAAATTATTAAAAAAAATTAAATATGTGCATAGTATCCATTTGAAAATAAATTTGAATTTTTTGAGGAAATGATACTGTTGAAAAATATTTGAAGAGGCAAACAGATTTCGAACCATGACTATAGCGAAAGTAGTAGTAGGAAATAAAGAAAATATATCGCTTTAAAAAGGATCATGAAATGTTAAACCTGTCAAGGTGAAAGATAAAAACATTCAAGAAATTCATCGAGCTTCAGCCTTGCAAAAAACGTACCTGCCGGTTGCGCTGAAGGTCGTTCATTCGAATCCCGCCTGAAGCACGGGCTAGGGCACTTGGTCTAGTTTTTCTTTTCCTTGGCGGAATACTGGAATCGATAAAGCCGTCGTCGTTCCCTTTTTAGTCAGAGGATGCGATCCACAGGAGTCATCTCTACAAATTCTACACGTAGCGATAATATTCACCCGCTACAGAACAAGTAAATTGCACATGAATTCATCTGACAGGAAGGTCCTCAGTAACGAGAGCATCAAAATAAGAATACCTATGCGAAGAAAGCAACAATCTATTTTATGCTCATACTAGGGCAACAAATTTCGGAATTAAATTAACTTCGGTAGATAATTAGGTAGATCTTCAAAACACAATGAACGCTTTCTCATTACCCCATTACGATATCTCCTGACACAAAAACTGACTATTTCCTCAAACAGTCAATGCTTTATTACAATTTCGTGATTACAAATGGATTGGTCAGTAACATCGTTTGCGAAAGCTTCTCTTTGTTATTCAATTCATTAAATCGAAACTATTGAGAAAAATAGCGGTCTTTTGATGTTTTTGGAAAATGGCTTTCAAGTTTCGATACTTCTTCAATGATTTTCCGGTAAAACTACTAATAATTGTTTTTAAAATGTCACACAATGACCAGGGGTTACTTAGAGATATTCAGCATTCTTTTTCCTTGTAATTAGTTACTTCTGATAACGCTCAAACATTTACAGTGACATTGATAATTTAAGTTTGAAGTCATTTTATTCAGTGAAAAACATAACCAAATTTTGAGTTGAATGAGGTGAAGATTAGACCTGAAAAATTAGTCCAGAACAAGAAAGATGAGCACAAAGATTGTATAAGTGTCACAGCTAATAACTACTTGATGACAAGAAATTAAGAGTACAGTGATGTGAGATGCGAACGTAATGGAAAACTTCTGCAAGAAACAGCTAGACTACTTCTACTAGTGACGTGTATTGTTTCATTTCGCTATAAAATAACAAGGCCTGCTCGTTTCCTTTGATTTAGAAATCATTATTTTATAACTTTATCGAACAAACAACTACGTAATTGCAAATATAAAAATGTTAACCTAACATAAAAACAACTTTTACAGGGGATCAAAAAAGGTGACCTTACATACATGCTCAGACCATATGGAAAATAATTCATTTGTTCCTGAGAGAGAATATTTATCCCCTCAAACCATCTTGAGAATGTGGGTCGAGAGTTGGCACGTGACCCTATCATGCAATATTTAGCACGCACACCAAAGAGCACGCGCTCCACATAAGCGGAAGTTATTCAACTTCGTACCGGAAGTAGCTCACTGTCTCTCTTTTTTAGCCTCCAGACCGTAAAAATATTCCACTCATCACAGGATAATGTGTTACTTTCAGCTCGATGTCTATCATTTGGCGCCATTATCATAACTCCATGGAAGAAAGTCCCTACGTACTAAACCTACATAGAGGACACATACGCATACATGTGGAACAAGGCGTTAAGACGGAAATTTAGGTATATAATGTAGCAGACAAGCAAATTGCGCCTTCTTTTTTTAATTATTGTAATTCATTTTTAACATTTTATATAAAACATTCCATCATTCCTATATCAGAGAAGGCTTTGATATATACACGTAAACACGTAAATATTCCACATCCTTCCGTAGCAATTGGACTATTTGTGCTAATTTGAGGTTTAGTTTGGGGTGTATAGTGCTTTCTTTTACTTACATAGTTTTTTAACCACTCATTACCATTCTCCCTACCGCTAAATCATGATCCAAAATAATCCTTGACCTCACTGAGGAACTTCATTTTTTACACAGCGTTTGAAATCTTTGTAAAGTTTCATACTCCACAGATTAAACAACCCAGAGGAGTATATGCTTTAATTTATTAATGATCCTTAAAGTATGTCTAATAGTAGTCTGCCACCTTCTACACTTTAGTAATTTGTTGAAAATTTAAACGAAAAATAACCGAATAATTTCCGGCGTGGAAGAGGTAAACTTGAGTACTAATGTATTGTTTTTGTTGTAATGGTTAATTTCTCCCAGAAGTAACCGTCCGCAGCGTTCCAATATTTACAAGTAGGTGCTTAAGTTCACAATGTTTCAAAATGCTCATAGAGAACTATTTTCTTTTGCTTCTGTGGCCAATGCGCCTTCTTTTATTGCCTCGTTCATAAAAACCTTAGCTTACCTCCTTTAATGTATTAGACGATACTTAGATGAAATGATTAAAGAGATTCCGTTAATATTACGTTAGTACACTTGGTCACCAGTTTAATCCAACCAGGGACGATCTTGCGAATTCCTTTTTTGATCATAACATGCTTCTCCACCTGACCACAACTGTGCCTCCGGTTACATTGGGGCATTATGCGACTGTCGAAAATTGGCCAATTTGAGTTCATCCTTATCCCTATCGCATCGACTGTCAAGCCTTCCTCTTTTTCCGCGAGGCATTCTCATCTTTTGATTTAAATTGTTCAATATCTTCTTCTTCTAAGCAAATTGTTAAGTTTTCAATTATGATTGGTGCTGGACATAAATTAATCGAGAAGAAATTAATCGAGTTAAGGCAATTTTTGGTCCGGAGATAGTTCTATCGATACGTTATCCGTAAAATCATAATATGACTATTAATAATTCGGATAGGACATAGGAAGGGGATGAAGTGCTTCTGGATGTCTTGAAAAAAAAAAGATGAAGATGCCGGAAAATTGAGGAAGGTTTAGAGAATGCAAATTAGCGAGGGAGGCCGTACTCAACGTAAACTGATAGAAATAATGATAAACATCAAAAATTCATGGCATGTGGCACTCATGGATTTGGAAAATGCCTTTTGTAGTGCCCAGAAGACCTTAAAATTCCTGAAAAACCAGGAATTTGAGAAAATTATAAGTTCGACAAAAAAATAGTTCGCCTACTCTAAAAAAACTAAGTTGGCACATTGAAAGACTGGAGAATAAATTAAATGAAAGAGATCAAGAAAAACAGATTCTAAAATAAATAAAGAAATTAACGACGGATGGAAATGTTCTCATAATTTATTCAGTATATGCTTGAGAGACACAATAAAAGAAGCACAAGGGATAAGCATCAAATTAATTAAAATAAATGAGGAAAGAATTCATATGAATAAGGCAGATTACAACTTAGTCGTCAGAGAATCGAGAAGAACTGCAGGCATCTTAGAATGCACGGATTACGTATGTCAAAAAGAAAACATGAGAATCAAATGGAAAAGAGGTAAAATCCTAGTATGGAAAAGAGAGAGGCTGAAGGGAAACTTAAAGCAACAGGGAGAGAAATTGGAACGATTGGAATCTTTCACCTACCTCGGAAGTGGTAGAACATGGGATAGCTAAGTGAGCTACGAAGCGAGAAGAGGCAGCTGCTACTCTCAAACAAGATGTGGCTACAAAGAAGCAGTACTTTGAAATATCAGTGTTCAGAGTGGCAGTTCATGGACCAAGTGACAGGGGACATTATAATAGAAAATCAGAGATAAACCTTAAAAGCATGGAGCTGTAACAGACACTTTAGATGAAATAGGTAAATACATTTGTAAACGAGGAAGTAAACAGAAGAATAGTAGAGTTCAAGGCCAAACAGAGAATACATAATTGAAGAATACATGTCATCACTCCGGGCTGAAGTGCAAAGAGTGGTTAATTTTTACGAAGGCTTTGGCTATGGCACTAATGTCTGCCGATAGCCCAGTAAGTTATTTTAAGCTTTTTTCTTCCATGAAAACTTTCTTAAGGGCACCTTTTACATAGGGAAAAGAGTGCCGGAGAAATGATTAGCACAATAGATTATAATAAATATCGCCATTTCCAAGTACACGCTATACATTCTTCAAATTAATATTATGCTATATAAACATTTTTATGACCTAGCCGAAATATCCACCCGTGGAACTCAAAACAGCACAAGTAATCATATTTTTCCAAGATGGTGGAGGAATCTAACCCCGTGTATTACTGTCCCATTCCCGATCTCCATAAAATTGTTTAGCCCATCCGAAGATTCAGAATTTTTCGTCGGGATAAAAATTAATTGCATTAATTTAGCAAAATAATTCCATATTTTAAACATAATAAACCTACGGTGGATAAAAAAAACCATTCTTCCAAAGCCGTTTTCCAAGTATTTAAAAGTACATGGCCAATTAGAATAGGCTAATTATTTAGATCGTAAACGTGCATGTAATCATCGCGAAAATTTTGCGAATAGGAAAAACTTCTCTGAAAACATGATTTTGGCCCATCCTGGTGTAAATACAGTTCTTGATGTCAACTCAATATGATGAAAAATATTTTAAAAGGTTCATTGTCCTGATGAAGATATCAAGTCTCGATGTAATAAGGTGCCACTTGGTGGAACTCCATGTTGTAAAAGGAAGAAAACGTTGCAGCTCAGAAGAATAAAATATTTATTTCAGACCGGTTTTGAAGCAGAGAAGAAGATCCGCTTGTAAAAATGATACTATGTATCGAAACCGGTCACAAAAAATATATTATTCTATGGAACAATAACGTTTTCTCCTTTTCACACTATTCTGTGAGACTGCATGGCCATGACTTTACTTTGCTTGCATGGTGGACGGCAGGAACCCATGTAGATGTAACCACCTGGATGCAAGATGCATCCTTTTTCTCTCGCAAAATCCGTACTACACCAGTGGGAAATTCGTACTCCCCTAAAATAAAATTATACGGAATGCCAATCATCACCAACTACTCTAGTGGCCTAATACCCCGTGCCACATGGCCTCGCGAGGGTTTGGAGATTAAGATGTGGATGGACGATACTAAATCCATTAGATGGAATTTTCAAATAAACTAGTTTAAAATAAACTAACGCTTATCTTTACTAGCAAGTTACATTTCACATGTTTATGTTCGGCTTACGGTTTTGGTATTTAGCTGACGCTCTATAGCTTAGGGCTTAGTATAACAGATGGGACGTGAAAACTTACAGGTTACTCAGTAAAAGAACAATGTGTACCAATCTACATGAAAAAAAATATATTACTAATTCTGTTACTAAATCGTCACGTTTCTTGGCACTTCAATGCCTTTCCCTGTAATGACAGCAAACATTGAAATCATGCAAACAAGCAACTAAATAACCAACAAAAGGTAATGCTACTTCAGAATGAAACTAAGATGCTGCACATACAAATGGCACTTCCTTGAAGTATTTCTACGTGAATTCCGGGATTTATGGTATAGAGACTTATGTTCTTCAAATAAACACGCTGCAATTAAACATTACTGTTTTTTTATACTCCTATCTCGGTTTCGACTCGTAGTCGCCAATTTTCAAGTCACAACAAGTTTTAGCTAACACTGTGCCTTCAAAATCCTCAGCCGGGACCGTGTTGATGTATTAAACGTTTCACTTTAAGTAGCAAGTTTTTTTTTCAATGTACGAAGCGATTATTTCACGTCATTTCACATAATTAATTTTAAAAGTTACTCCACCTATCTCTGATCTGATAAATGATACGACTGAATCATCGACTTCCTTCCTTACTTTCTTCCAGGCAAAACCATGGACAGCGCCAGCTTTCTCCGCACATCCCGAAGCGCATTCCCTTCCCCTCCCTCCATCCTCTTCGCCCTCCTCGTACTCGTCCTCCACCGGCCCCTACTCACCGACGCCGCACCCCCGCCGCAGCTCCAAGATGCCTTCCCCGCGCCGCGCCACCAGGGAGATGTCATCGCCGACCAGCAGTCCGTCGCCCGGTCATACCGGCCGTACTCGCCGCCGGCGTCAAGCGATGACTGGGTGCCATCCAACTTAAGGATGAGGACGAATGACAGAGGTGCGCTACTTTATTACCCACTAAAAATTATCAATGACGTTTCATAAATTGATCCAGATATTTCGAATTAACTGGAATGGAATGCAGTCGAATAGGGTACCTACGTTTTATTTTTTGGCGCAACAGGGCTTGCATCGTTAAAGAAGGAATCCGTAGAGAATTATTACAAGCGGACAGGCAAGTTCTCAATGTATACAATTCCCCAACGAAACTATTATTGGCGAGGTGGCCAATAGTTTATGATCGGCATTTTGTGGCAAGAACTTGATATTTTAAGTTTAACTCTTAGAGATTACTTAATTTCAACTGGAAATTGAGACCCATTTCTCCTAGTCGAATAATACTACACATTTTAAACTAATTGAAGCAATTTTAAAACGGAAAAACGGGAGGAATTTGGAATGGGGAATTGGATTATGGGGACAAAAAAAGATAGTGAATCCATTTTTATTTGTGTTTTAGGTTAAATCACTATTTTATCCCCCTATGGCATGTGACTTTTTTCCTTCAAAAGTAAATGTTATCGTAGATTTTTTTCAGAACAACTCAAGCTGTTCAGATACAGCAGACACTTGAAGAATTTCCGAAATACTAGCCCCATCTCCTCCCAGATGAGGTACTCACTCCCCGAAACGACCAAGTGATAGAGAAATGAGGTCCGCAGCCACTATCGTCGGGAGCTACTATCCTCGGGTGTTGGAAGGAGATTGACGGGCACCCCAGCCGATCTGGCTCCTCTCCTCTCTCATTCACAGATACGCTCGAGAAGAGTAACAGTTAATAGGATGGCGTCATGCTCGAGCGCCCCAATTCGAGAATGCCGCACCAAAATGCAAAACGACCACTGCGGCGTCACCACGAAACGAGTCCAGCAGGGTCCCTCAGGGCCGCTGTGCGTAAAAATGAGCGACGTGTGGTTGTGGGCCAAGTGTCGCTTACGCATCTTCGTTCCTCCCTCCATTAGCAGTGGTTATGATTGAAGGAAGATTTTTGCGATCAATTAAACTAACCCCGTAATAACAGTAAGGAATGATAAGCTGATTTTTTTTAATTTTTTAACAAGTTAGTCCCATTTTTGGCAAATTTAACGAATTTTTTTAAACGAAAACGATTTCCCTTGAACAATTAATGCGAAAACTTCCTAAATTGACCACAACTATTCCACTACGGGCTCGTCTACGAGTTTTTGACACTCTACTCTGGCCGGACTACTGGGTCAGTGTGTGGGAAAAGAATATAGAGGCATTCAATGAAAAATATTATAACCAACATTTCCTGAATTTTGTAAACTCTTTATCATGCCCTGAATGAATATAAAAGCAATACCAAGTAACAATATGATGCCAAAATAAGTTAAAGCCATTTCATGATAAGCAGCCCTTTACGCCTTAAAAAATACAGTCGTATAATATAAACAATTGGCCATTAACTGAAACACCTAGCCAAATTCAACATTTGTGTAGCAAATAATTATTTCACTCTTCATTTGGATCACAAAAGGACTTGCC
>LYUA01000485.1:320623-331052 GCA_002093875.1 Calopteryx splendens | reverse complement strand
CCCTCCCCTTGGCCACCTCCCCCCTCCACCCCCTCCCGCCCTCGCACGCGCGATTAAAACAAAAATATACAGAGAGCGAGACGAGGAGAGGATTGCTCGGGTAAGTCCGGGATACTAAAGAGTGGGGAATATGCGGCCCGTCATTCTGCCAAGGTGGTCTCAATCGTCTCCGACTTCCTTCATTTCTTCACATCTGCAACCCCTGCGATATTAATTCACGAGTCAACTTTGGGGTTTTTTTTGACGTTTTCCGTTTTTAATGCGTGGAATTTTTACTATCCAATGCCAGGGCTTCATATTTTAATTTTGTGGATCTCCTTACATGCTATCCATTTGTAATTACTGTTAGTACTCACTTTTTCTATTTATTTATCATGAAAAATAATTGAAAACGTTCTCGACAAATCTGTAAATCAAGCATCAATGACACAGGTAAATAATAAAACGATTAAAACATGAAGGATTGAAAGATCACTCACTATCTTTTATCAGCCATGCGCTTGAAACATAAGAAAATAACGAGAGTCCGTTTTCCTTTCTGTTCTTTTTTCAATATTTACCTATTAAATTGTGATTTTAATATACATTATTTCAATGAATCTGATTGGAAATTGGTAATCATTACAAGGCCGAAAGTGCCACTTTTTTCTTAGAAAGTTCATAAAGTCGTACACTTGCAAACTGACGACTTCAAAAGTATTTTGCAAGTCGTGAGTATACTGATACAAATTTAACTTATTTGCAACGAAAAATGGAGTTATATTTAATACAGGCGCTTGTCTCGTTCCCGTATTTTAAGAATAAACTCGGGATAGCGGAAATTCCGAAATCCGGAAATTCTATCGAGCATAATTATTTTATGGAAAAAAAAATGGAAATACATGCAGTTGTTGTTAAACACTGTTAGGAAGACGAACGTTTTTTTTGAGTTTTTTGCATCTGTATCATCTACATAGACGTAAAACTCCGCTAGCAACCACAGTAGCGTTTAGCACAGGGACGTTAAATAGGTATTCTTATACTATTTCGTAAGCTCCTGTGAACATGATAAGTTAGCATAAGGTTTGTCTGATTGAAATTAGGTCCTTCGAACATTATTGTTGATGCGCTTAGCTTTATTTTTGTTTTTCATCACGGACTTTGTGATGGAAGAAAAAACATTTGAATTTGTTTGTTTCTGGTAACAAACCAAGAATGCAACGGCACTCTGTCACCTTATCAGTTTCTGGCATTTAGTTTATTTAAATAAAGAGTTAGTTGCATCCAAAGCATTGGATAATCAGGGTAGCTTACATAGTCTTACATAATTTGTTACAGTTTGTAGGTCAATCAATAGACTAATACCAAACTCATGGCCCGTTTGCGTCAAAATTCGGTTTGACTCCAAAACATTTTTCTTGAGAATAGGTAATTAATCAAATTGATGCTGTCAAAAATTCACAGTAACCAATTAAAAATGCCTGCGTGCGACCTCTAGATCAGTATAATCTACGCATTATATCATGCCCTTGAATTAATATTTTACATAGCCATTCTCATTGAATTTATTGGATTGTTGCCACGAAGATATTAATTGCTCCACTTTACTTCAAAGCGTTGGAATCCATATTTATCATGTATATAACAGAACTTGTAGCCTATTATTCACATTTATAACTAGAATATCAAACGTAATGTATTTGAATAGCAAAATATAAATATAAATGCATATAGGACATGTTGTTCATTCCCAATGGATCTAGGTTTTGGTATTTCTGTTGACGATCGTTTCATTTAAATCTGATGAACCCGCAATTTACCCAATTTACGTTCGGCAATACACGACCTAGTGCTAATTGTTTAACGTCAAAGGTATAATTTATCTTACAACCTAATGGAATACCTGTTAAAATACCTACCGTATACTTCCATCAAAATTCCTCGCTCGCAATGTCAATGCGAAGTCACAATTGAGCGAATAGCCATGGGGAATAATTAATTTGGGAAAATTATTGTCGATACTTCTGTTGCCGTGTTCCAATGGGCGAAATTAGACTGAAAAAAGGAAAGCACTTAAGGTTGAACGGTGGCCGTGCAGTCAATGTGCATAAGTGCTTAATGCATCGGCAATGGAAACCTTCTTCTTGGAATTCATCCGCTTGCAGAGTTAACCTCACCGCTCCCACTTTTATGGGCCTAGGTCAAATATTTTGCATTTGAAGTCGGGGAGATTATTAGCGGCCCCATTATAACGGAAGGTGAGACAATAAAGAACTCACCGGGGAGAGCTCACGACGGTGCGCCCTAAGGCTATCTTTATGGAACCATCACTTCCAAAATAAAAGGATGAGATTCGATTCATACGGTATTCCGTTCGAAAATTTCTCTCTGTATCAATGGAGAAAACTTCCGTTTTAGATTGGGATTCCTGAGATGAGATGAGGCAGAAATATCTCTGAAAGAGGTCCTAACTATGATGTGTAAAAAAAGAACAATAGAACGCCATAGCAAAAATTTAATTTCACCTAATATTTCATATTTAAAAGAGACAATGGTTTAACAGTGTTTTAGAATCAGGAGAGAGACTTGGAAGACATCAGGTAATTTGGGCATGCTAGAAACGTTTTTTTTTAACTCGCGGATGCTGTCGGACGCACCGCCTCCAAATAAGGCTTTTAAGTTTCCCTCCACTCGCATCCCATTAGCATAATATGCCCAATGGTTTGCGAGAAAATAGTTGAGGCGTGACGTTCTCTCTGCCTGCAAATATTTCTAGGTTATTCCGAAGTTATGTTTGAATGGGAACTCAAATGCGATAATTCACACTCATTAATTACAGATATATCCAGGGAGTTTAAAATGGAAATTCATTCCACGGTTATCAGTGTAAACATTGTGCAAATAAAAAGATCGCTATTAAAAACAGTGTAAATCCCACATTCTAAACTGTTCTTAAAGATTTAATTGCTGCTGGATGGATTAGCGTGAAAAGTAGTTTAATCGTTGATTAACTCATACAATTGATAGGTTCTAACGCCTCGGACATCAATGTATCAATGGAGAAGTTGTAGGTCCCGTCCCCGGACATAGGCTATTCGATGGACTACGATTAAAAATTTTCTCAGCCTTTGAAGCGCTTGAAATAACACTGGTTTCTAGTGGAGTCTTGGCGGGTTTTCCACCGGCTTTCAGCTTCCGACGTTTCCATGACTGCCTCCGCCATCGTCCTCAGGCCGTTGATTCGATGGCGGAGTCAGCCAACGAAACGTAGGAAGCTGAAAGCCTGACCCGGTGGAAAACCCGCCAAGACTCCACTAGAATTGTGAGGGAAAACGCCAAATCTTACAAAACTGGTTTATCCTTTATTTAAAAGTTAATAGGCACGCCAAGAAAATCGGAGCTGCTACGGAAGAAAGATGCTTAGACCCAGATGTGTGTGTGTAAAAGTAGGGGAAGGTGTTACCTACTTATACTGCTCTTCTCTTTAGCGACGGAAGCAACAGAGAATCCTAGAGGAAATGGAAATTGCTACAAATTTTAGTGGTTATTGCTAACCTGTTGCTAGATGCAAAAGTAACAGGATTTTTTGGTGCCGACAGGAGATATACCCTCAAAAATGATGCGTACTTTTGAAGGTATGACAATTAATTTAATTAACGAAAGAGCAATAAAATCGCATTCCAAAATATGTTTCCCTCGGAGGTATTCGCGGACGAATCACGCACACGGATGAGGAATTAGATAGTTGCAGTAATAAACCTGAACGATAGTTTGATATGTGAGGGTAGAGCTCACCTAATAGTACTAAGCCCTAAGCGTGTGACATTCACACCTGAGGTTGGAAGAGGGGCAGTTATCTATATCTACATAATTCCCTGCAAGCCACCACTGGGGTTTGTGGCAGGGGGTGAGTTAAGTCAGGCATGCGCCAAAGGGATAGTTCATCTCCATGTAACCTGTAGTTTTCCATAAAGATCTATCCGTTTGACAACCGGAAAATCACGCAATTTGGGTAAAGCTGAGGATGCCCAGAGACATCCGGATTTCAAGCCGGGATCACCGGTCAGCAGCCGATCGTCCCTGAGCCACAATTAGCCTAAGAATTTGGTAAAGACGTGACAATTTCGTAAATGAATTTTCCATTCCTTGTGTTTCTATAGATAATTATTTAAATTGTATTAATAGCATAATAACCCTTAGGGCAGCTGCAAGATGAACAGATTACCAAGAAGATTTGCATGACCCAATAATTATCCAGAAGGAGATGGGAGTGAGAGATTTTCCCGCAACTTATTCCATTTAGATCCGCAATAGGAGTGGGGAAGTAGGCTATTAATGGATGGTGGACTTCCTGCAGAAACTAGTACGCGTAGAGTAGTTCTCGTCGACTTTAATTCATCGAGATATTGAATTAATTACTATCACCTATCGTGCGCTAGGAAAAGGAATATATTGAACTTTCACCATATCTTATTTAATGGTATATTCTTGGACCAAATGGCAAAAATAAATAGTGTCACGGACGGATTTAAATGTCTCACTTGCTTCAATCATTTTAAACGAATGTAGTCTTCAATATGCCGTGACACTGATTTAGTAATACCTGTTATAAAAAGCCTAAAAGTGTTCATTCCCAAGAAAAAATAATCTCTATCTATTTTGAGTCCAAACTAATTCCAGCATGACCTATATAGGTATGTAGAGTTCATCCTTTGAGACGAGGAGAATAAATTACCTTATTCTGGTACATATTCATGGGTTTAATAGATCGTAACGCGTACCGAGCCTCTTCCAGTAATATATGCATTTAAAATGCAGACAGGCAATATTATAGCCTCAAACTTGGAACACGGTTCACGAAACGAGAACTACAATCGGCACACAACACGAATAACCGAGAGAGGATCCTCCCATAAAATGTCAAGCCGGCAATCAAGGACACATACCTGCTGTGCTCAGCGAAGGACTCTACCGGCTTCGATAAAATAAAAACGTGCTATTTTCTTCTGACAGTCACTAACCTTTGCCCTTGTCCCACGGTTTAATTTCCTGCTACACCCCCAATGCATGCCCAAAAAGTTGAAGCACGAATGTGGGCATCTCCGCGTCGATAATCTCTACGAAAATGTTAGTCCTAAGAGTTCCACCTAAATCCTGACCCCATTCTCACGATATTTATACAGAGACGCCAGGTGCGTTAGTGTGGTCGGCTGGCATTATTTCACACTCACTCTTAAGGCCTAGGGGCACTCCTTTTTTTCCGTTGGAAGTGCGTGGGCGAGAGAGGAGAAATCCGGTCAGACTCCACTCAAAGCAAAAAATAACGAGCAAGGAAAAAAATGTGCTCGCTATGCTTGGGTCTCTTTAAGGAATACAGGTCCGCAGATCAAGGTGTGCTGGGGTCGCTGTCAAGCTATGATATTCCGAAAGATTTGATAAATGGAATTTCTTAATCGTCTTTCTATAATTATTGAATTGAATGCAACCTCAAACTAGCAGGTTTAAAACGATCAGGTCCTATTTGAAGGTATAATTTTGAGGGAAATTGTTTTTTCCGAAAGTTACTCCTGGATTTGGCATCCTTTTAGCCATGCACAAATGTTGCAATCAAGGTCAGTGTAGGCACGAATATAAGAAAAACTTGATTTGCTCTCTCGCGGAAGTGATATAATGTCTTTTCGTATTTTCTTCAGCGGCTAGGGTCCTTTGCCACTTAGTTTTAACATTAATGTAAATACTCAATCACAAAACCAAAATTAAAAGCGGATCTATAATGGAACCTGCATCAAATTGTGAAAATTGAGTAATTGCGTGAGAGACTATAGTTTCAATTCATTTACCTAAATAAAGTGGAGGATATTAATTACTTGAATGGGACATGTACATGATGTATACGGATGAAGGAATTAACGGGAGGGGAGGTCAAAAAAAATCGAAGATTGGAAACTTTCGGGAATGATCCCATTAAAAGGTGAAACTTTGGGTCAAAATCATCCCCAGCGAATTATATACCAATTATAAGTTTTTAGTGGTCACATACCTCGCCATTAAACCAGAAATCGGCCGGGCGTCGCTTATTTTTAGAATTACTTCAAGTTTTCCAGGAGCTTTGCTGTTCAGTGGGTAGAGCGCTGGGCTGCAAACCTGAGGGCCTGGTTTTTTTTAAATTACCCGTTGTGACTTCCACAAATTTATTGACTAGGCGACCGGTTTCGGCTGTTCCTTCAGGTACAACAAAATCTTAGTCTGTCAGTATATATGATTTTGCATGTACCTGAGGATGGCGTAACAGCCCAAACCGGTCGCCTTGTCAATAAATTTCTGGAAGTCACGACGTAATTTTTTAACAAATATGACGTCCTCTCACTACATAAATGCTTCAAGTTTTGATTTAACAGAGTGCTTGGGTTCGATTCCGGGTGAATCATTTGGGCATCCTGAGCTTCACCGAAGCTGTATGATTTTTCGGGTACGAGGCCTTCCATGGAAATCTCTAGCGGCAAAGGGACAGGAACTGGCCCTCCTACCCTGGTGTGTGAATTGCACAAGCCGTTGGGCTTAGTACCGAGAGAGCTCTACCCTCACCTATGCAACCAACCTTCGGGTTGATTGCATAGGTGAGGGTAGGTTTGCATAGGTGTTGGGTCAAGTTTGCTTATTTTTCGTCCAACTTATTAGGAATACAGAACTATGAGTCAATTCTAGCCAAGTCAAAATATAATTAATTAAACTACCTCATTGACTACTTGCATACATTTTTATTGTTTCCATTTAATAAACAGTGAATTATATAAGGCTATGTCATACCTCAGCATGCCCCTGTAAAATTAAATTTCTTAAAATAAAGCGTACAAGTATTGACAGGTTTATCGCTGTTTTAGACCATCCTGAACGATAAACGAATAAAAGGAGAGTATTGTATCTCAAAAATTAAAAAAATTCCCAAAGGCCCTAAAAGCCTTTCTGTTTTCTGGAACATAGGAGCAATCTAGTCTAATCAGAAGGTACTAGAATTTCATTACTTTGTGCCAAACCGAAAGAAAACGTTTTACATTATCCCCTTGACCTCCATTGCTCTCTCTAAATGTCAAATTTCATTTCATACATTAAATTATTTTCAACTTAATGAAATAAATTGAAATAATGTATTTAAGTCGTAACATAGTTTTTTTTAGGAAAAAGAGACAATCGTGAAGCTTTTTTCTCAAACATATATCAAAACAAATAATCTTGCGAGGACGAAGTTCATTTGCTATTCTTGAAAAACAAGCTAAATGGCAAAAAGATTTATTAGCCTATTGGGTACCTACAAAAAAATTCCTTCAATCTAATTTATTTTTATCTTCTTTCAGCATCTAAGATGTTCGGTGGATACCGAATCGTACCCAAACCGTGCAAGGGATCTACCGCTGACGAGGAAGGCGTTTGCATGTTCAACCATGAGTGCCAGCGACGGAAAGGAGAAGTCCTCTCTACATGCATGGACGGCTTCCTTTTTGGAGCTTGCTGTCGCCTGCCCCCAGGGGTCACACTTCCTCCGGCGCTGCCCCTCCCGCCATCTACGCGGCGCCCGTCGCCTCCACGTCCCCGCCCAACGCGTCCCTCAGTCTCCTCATCCCCCACTCCGCCCCCACACGTCCCCCCGGGTCTACTAAACCCTGGCCTCCACACTGACACCGTGCTCATCTACGAGAACGGAACCATCCTCAACGACACGGGCATCATCCCCCTGGACATATTCTACCCACCGTCCCGCCTGCCGCCACCCCAAAGGCCGCCGTCAAACTCCTCCACCATCACCTGGTCCAAGAGACCACCGTTCGCTTCCCCACCAGTCACCGATCCTCCCGACCTCCCCAACGCCATCGGGCACATCATCTCAATGCTGGATGGCAGCCCTCCCCATCTACACCACGACTCCCCGACGTCATTCCCCCCGACTAGGAATCCATCGGGCACTATTCGACCGCAGCAGACGCGCCCGCCTCCCCCCACGGTCATCGTCCTGGGACCACTCCACCCTCACCCGGACCTACTGGCACCCTTTCCCACCGTGCAATCGAACCCGCAAACTGTGAGCACAACCACACCGCAGAGCCCGCAGGCGGTGAATTCCCAAGGAACGAAGCTGCAGGATGGAGAGGACGAGGATGTCGGGGAGGAACCGAGCGGCATAGAGGGTGAGCTGCAACCGGCGGAAGAGACGGGACCGGTGGAAGAGTACCCCGTGTTCGAGGTGCCGGAAGGGGTACTGGAAGCAGTGTCCACGAGTACGACCGTCTCCCCGACCACTTCAGCGTCCACAACGACCACCCCGATTGAAGGGACGACCCCGCTATTCGAAGATCCCGCGCTTGACGACAAAGTGTCTGCCCTCGTGTCGAACATTGTCTCCTCCTTGGCTGTGGACTTCCACGTGCTACAGGACGTAGTCCTCGGGCAGAACACGACGGGTGGTTCCAAGCCCCTGAGCCCGTCGCTCAATTACCTCACCACCACGAAGAGGCCACCGACAAAACCGACCACGAAGAGGCCGCCGACGAAACCGACCACGAAAAGACCCCAAGTGGAACCGGTCGTCGCCGACGAAGTGGTACCCCCGAAACCCTCACGACCAGGAAACAGGCCTAGGCCAACCAAACCCCCAACTTCTGGAAATAAGCCGAGACCCACCAGACCCACGTCACCTACAAAACGGCCATCCCGACCAACCAAGCCGACCACGGAAGCTCTCATAGCGGAGGCTATATTGCCGAGCACGTCGGAGAGACCGAAGCCACCCAAAAGGACTACTACGGCAAAACCAATCCCTATCACAACTGTAACAGCGGCGACGTTAGCCGCAGTTACTGTGGCTGATCCTGTGGTAACGACAACCGCTGCTCCGAAGCCGACGACATCGGAAAGACCTCAAGGCGATTTCAGAAACGGTAAGAAAACAATTGACATTTTGAAGCATTTGGATTTATGCTAATCGTTAATTGATATTGGTTCATTTTTGTTTTATAATGACTTTCAAATTATAGTTAAAACTACGACTGCTGAAATAATTTAGTATTAAATTAGAGACACCAATTTTGACTGCATTCTTTCAATATCACTTTAGAAAACGATAGTTCTTATTTCATCATTTCGAGCAGTAAGAATCACATCTTGTCTTGTACCTGATTATGGCACAGTGAGTCAAAATGCGCGTCGTAAATATATATTCGTATAAAGTGGAAAAGTGATATATTTTTGTTCTTTATTATTAAGCAGTAAGATCAGTATATAAGATTTGTAACACAAAGGTATTGATTCAAATATTTTATCACTTAAGTATTAAAGTATATTTTGTTTTTTCCTCATTTAACTATCAAACATTTGCATCATAATTCCTCTTTTTAACATTTTTCTATAACGGTTTCACCTTTTTACGCCTAATAACGTCGAATGGCTATTATTTGTAATCAATTATGTCAATGAATTTATTATTCAGATTCGTGAGTAATATTTTCCACAGCAATTCACTTGAAATTGTATACGTTTGCGGTGATTACTTTCGCCAAAGCAATAAATGATGGTTTGGATTAGATCTGTCTGCTAATCGGATAATTATTTTACTAAAGGGAACTTTAAGTTCCAAGTTTATTTGAAAATAAAAGATTGACTGTCCGCCTTTCTTTACCATATGTGGCTCAATTAGCCATCCTTTTTTGAGTACAAAAAACTCTGAATTATTTGTGAAAATGTATTGTTTTTTAATGAACAGTCACTTGAATTCCTACTCCTATGATAAAAGTAGGTTATAAATTATATTTATTAATAATAGTACTCTGCATGAAAATTATCCCGGTTTACGGTTTTCTACGAATTAAAATATTAAAAAAACGAAGTGGATAAGTGTAAGGAAGCCTGGCGTTTAATTTCTTGAACAATTATATTATGTAGTTTGTTTTGATTTTTTTTACACATCAAACTGATTAAAACTTTTTTAATTATTATTAAAAATCTTTTTATTGCATATTAACACGTGTTCTATAATTTTTAAGGAAAAATCTCACACTGAAATATTATTATTCAACAAAAAATATGTTTAGTTTCCCACTTCTATACTTGCTCGTGCATTCAATAAGTCACATACTTAAATTAAATAATTTGATGAATCCCACAGTACTTCACGCTAATGCTACATACAGGTAAGCATTTTAATCCAAGTTACTAGTCTCCTATTTCGTTGCGCATTTGTACTGAATGGTCAAATGTATGGTAGCAACTTTTAAAATCGATTTCCGTATTTCTTGGGTGAAATTTTGCATCAATCCTTTGGCCATTATTCACACAGTGAAATCCGGTAAACCTTCTTCCTCGAAGGTTTTATCAATGAAGTAAAATTTACTTTTTACAATTCCAATTTTTTAATTTTTTATATTTCCACTAATCAACCCTCCCTCCTTCCCCCCCCCCCCCC
>LYUA01000485.1:306363-320597 GCA_002093875.1 Calopteryx splendens | reverse complement strand
CCCCCCTCTCTCAATTCAAATGTCTTCATTGCCATGAATGGATACTTGCGGAACGCAGCGTGTGGCGTGCGGCCCCTGATGAAGAAGAAGGGAAGGATTGTGGGTGGAAAGGGAGCAACGTTTGGGGAGTGGCCCTGGCAGGTACTGGTGAGGGAGTCCACGTGGCTTGGCCTCTTTACCAAGAACAAGTGCGGTGGGGTTCTTATTACGTCGAGATACGTCATAACAGCAGCTCATTGCCAACCTGGGTGAGTATTATCCTCATCACCATCATCATGAATCCCGAAGGAATGTACCATTAGAGGATATAATACGGATATCATACGGTACATTACTTCATTGTACGTATTCTGGCTTACGAAAATCCTAATATTTTGAGACTTTTCGAGTAATTGCATTAATATATGGCTGTTTTTTCGAGTTTTAAACAGATCCTAAGTTTTGTCCTCAAATATCTACACAGTATAAACATAGTTAATTCTACGTTTACCTCTGCGTGGAACTTAGATTATTCTCTTTTTCTTATTCGTGTCGATATTTGACAGGTCATAAAACGTAAGAAGGCGCGGAAAGACGATCAACTCTTGATCGCCGATCATTTCTTAATTTTACGCCCCGTTGACTGAGTTTTACCCTCGGCAATCAGCGATGTTAAGGGTTCAAATTGTCGGTCAAGTTGATTTTTAATTTTGGGCGATCAACTCGAGAATCAAGCATTACGGCGGATTACGTTTTATCATCCGACAAATAAATAGAAGCCGTACTTCATTACTTGATATAAGGGATTGCTATAGGCCCTTTGCGAAATGCTAATAATGTATAATATATACATTAAGTAAATGGGTTTAAAATAAGCATACTCTCAGCTTCAGTTTCAGATTTATTTCTACATGGTCACGCACAATCCACTTAAAACTAGCGGGTACGTAACTGGTGAGAGTAGCGAATGTTGCAGTGTACAATCCTGGCCAACTCAGTTCATTCGCTTCAACTGGAACGAAGTTTAAGAGGAAGTGTCAAGTATCTTTCCGATAAATCAAAATTACCATAGGTAATGGATTGTACGTAGGTATTTGCTCTATGTACCAAATGGAGTTATAATCGGAGAATAAATATGGCATAATGAAAATGCACCAAATCGTTCTAAATGAGTGAAATACGGGAATTATTTCCCTGAAGTAATTCCCCTATTATTTATTTTTACATGAATGACTGGATTTCTCCGAGGTGGATTAAGAAATCGTGTATTGTGTGAAATAGCAATAAAGATGATCTATCACTGACCCTATGTAAGAGCCATGCAAACATTTCTACAATAGACGGTAGCGTGGTCGGATACGGTATTTTGAGCGCGATGGGAAAGTTATCTTCTTTAGAAATGCACAACTCATCATTTTATTAAAAATATAAATATTAACGTTAATAAAAAGTTTCAAGTTAAGTCTAAAAAATAGAATACAAATTTTATACACTAAAATATATTTTTAAAAACCTTACAAAGAACATTTTATATTATAAGTAAATTGATCACCATGTATATGTATTTGAGTGCACTGCTGATTTCCGTTCTTAATACACTACCTTACAAAAGGCAAATTAAATTCCTCAAAAATTGGCATGACTTCAGTGATATCTTAATAATAATTTAATATCCATCCGTGTGTTTTTCTAGCGAACGGAAATTATCTTCAATCATTTCCGCTGATCTTATTATGAAGGAAAAGCTTTGATACTGCAGAACCTTCGCCTGTCTCATACACCTCTAGCTATGGTCCAGTAATTTTTTTATTTTTCGTATTATAAGCCGACTAAAATTGAGCCAACAATAGAAGAAATTTGCTCATTTCGATTTAAAACTATTTCTATCCACAAACCTTATCATCTCTCTTTGCCCGACGTTTCAGGTTCTCGTAGCATGTTTTTAAATGGTGAGATTATCTCACGGCATTGGTTTAGGTGGAGTGAAATTTTGATAGTTTTTTACTTGATACACCATATACCAACTTGTTTTCAATAAGGTGTTTTTAGTTCACAAGTAGGGAATTTTCACCTTCGGAAAGGTTAATTTATTGCTCATCAGACATTTTGATATCTCGTGGTCGTTATGCACTTCAATAAAAAATAGTTTTGTGGTCACGCGACGGGAGCCGCCAATAAAGATTGATCTTGCTAACCTATGAAAGCATTTACGTTCCACAGCTGCTGATAGTATGATTGAAATTCCTGATCTACGACAGGAAGCCGGTCATGGGATCGTCGATCTAAGAAAGATCGGTGAAACCGAGCTTAGGACTCAAAAAAGAAAGGTTATATTTAAGTAGTCTTTAACCAGCTGGTTACCGTATTATATAAATTTCAAGGCGAACCCACGATCAAGTATCCATAATTTCAATTCAGTATTGTGTCAATATCTGCTGAAATGAATAATCCTCCATGATGCGGTTAAATTTTCTTTTTTTTCTAACAAAGACCCACATACGCTACCTAACAGAAAGAGAACTTTGAATAATAAAATTTGCCGCACGCGTCTTGTTTTGAGATTCAAAAATTATTGTCAAAGCAGAACAAGAGTAGAAGTTGATCTAAACATTCTTACATGGCTCAGATGATCTAATCCTTGCCGATGTTGAGGGCTTATCTAATATTAGTTGCTTTAATAATATAATTACTAGTATTTGAATGGAAAAATATGGGAATAATTGATGGGTGCGTCCTTTTTGGCTGTAGCCTTTTTCCTATAAATTGTCCCACAAGAATGATATTTTAATTTAGCCATCAGTGCGATGCACATTCAAGTTTTCATTAATATTTTTTGGTGACTTTTTCAAAAACCTTTCCTGTAGACAGATTTCCCCTGCCACACGCCCTTGCGATGACTTACATGATATTACGCAGATTATGTACATTTCCAGATATCCCTAACTTGAATCACATAATTGAATGAAGAGTAAAAAAGTGAATTAAAACAATATAAAAATTGTCCGTGCTCAACATGGCACACTGCACCATCGCACCGCTGAATTGGTACTTATTCGATGCCCAAAACGGGTGTCCAAGCAAACCCAGGGGTATCAACTGAAAAGGGACATTTCTTCTTTTGGGACACAAATGTCGTTTTTACTAAGTTCCATCTTTTTTTCCACTTCCAGCTTCCTCGCCTCCCTCGTGGCAGTGTTCGGCGAGTTTGACCTGACCAGTGAGCTGGAGTCACGTCGCGCCCTCACGAGGAACGTGAGGCGGGTGATAGTGCACAGGCGCTACGACGCCGCCACCTTCGAGAACGACCTGGCCCTGCTAGAGCTCGACTCGGCGGTCACTTACCAGCAGCACATCGTGCCCATCTGCATGCCCAAAGACAGCGAGGAGTTTACGGGACGCGTCGCAACTGTCACCGGCTGGGGAAGACTCAAATACGGTACGAAAACTGGCTTGGCCAAATCCCTTAGCAGCCATTCTGATATTATTTTATAAATTGGTTGTGTCACAGGAAGGGGGAGTTACCTGTATCACGGAATAGAACCACAAATCTTTTGGTTTCCATGCATAGGAATGTTCATAGCCACTAAAGCAGACAGAGGTGGGCAACCTATTTTTCAATGTTCGCCACACCTGGAAGTGGAGAGCAAAAAGTGAAATCTACCAGGTTCAAAATACGTGAGTTTTCTTTCCTTTTTGGTTTGCACGTCAGGGATTAGAATCGACCCAAGGCGCATCTTGGGCTACCAAGAAAGCACATACAGCGAAGTTTAATCCATATTGTATTCAAATGAGAGGCAGAAAAACACGAGAGTAATTAGTGAATTTTTTCCGAAAATTGATGTTTGTATTTCGGGATAAATTTTCATTGAAAAAAGTCACTTGGGACGTATGATACGGTATCAGTTATGATTAGGTATAACTATTGCGGAATTTTGTGTCCCACTTGGGACGGATATTGAACCCTGGACATTCACTTTCCGGGATATATTTGCGTTAATATCAACCACAAAGTTCGTTCTCAGTACCTACACATCATTAATTTATATTACTTAAAAGAGTAATTTAGTTAGGTAACATAAATTTAGGTAAAAATGAAAACCAATAAAAAATAAACCTTAGCCTTAGAGGGACATGTCTTAGTCGTAAGTACTAGGCACATGAATCAGATTGCACAAGATAGACTACACAAAGTTTAAAGCTGGAAAATCGCAACAGAAAATAAGTGGCAAGTTGGGAAGTGAAAAAGAGCCGTCATTACTCTTAATCGCTAACGTAGACTCAAAGACAATTATGTCAGAGGCACAAGATTGGATGGAAAAATGAAAGAAAGTCGAAGGAATGGTGAGATATCTACTGAGAATTGAGCGAAATAGTGCCTTAATTGGCAAGTTATTCATGGGAGTTCGGTTATTATTGAGTATATCACAGGTTCAAAGCAGATAAATGGACCAAAAATTAACCATAAAAATGCGTTTCTAAAAATAAGGAAAGCTAATGCAATAACTTATTTATGAGAGCATAAATTAGAGGACGGATAGCAATTCACATACATGGAAAGTGCTTGGGAAGAAAATGGACGCAATAATGACAGAGAAAGAAACTGGTAGGGGATTAAAAGAATAATTACGTTAGCCAACAAATTATTTGCAAAAGAAGGGAAAATGGCCGGGACCGAGAGAATAGACTTGGAGAAAACGTTAGTGCATATACAAGAGAATTTACTTTTCACTTTTGGATTGGATCTAAATTGTAAGGCAAGCAAAAAAGATCGCTAGAGTTGGGGAAGGGGAGAAATTCTGAAGAAAACGACATAAATAGGAGGAGGGAATATTGAGGGCTAATTTTGAAGCCTTACAAGAAGGAGAGAGTTAGCTAAGTAAGAAATACAATGGTAATTCGGGAGAAATAAAGACAGATAGTGTGACTTAATTTGGAGAAGATTATGATCTGAAATAGATAATTCTGCAGGGCATAAGTTTGCGCGTATATTGCACATGCGTTTCATGTATTTCTAAAAGAATTTTAATAGTCGTCAAGGATCGTCGGAAATAAAAACGTCAAATTTGAAAAGTAAACTATCATTTATAATAATATTAATACTAAATGTAATTTTGTGCCATTGAGTTGATGTTTCCATTAAGGTAGTTTTGGTACATAATTATGAGGATATAACAATTATCGGCTAGGAGTTAATTAATTTACTATTCTTAAACGTTTATCCTTTTCAAGTTTTTACATTGCATTATACATATATATGTAATAATACATTGATCGTTTTTTCTTCACAACTTCATCTCTATCCACAAGCTTGTGAATGATAGAAGTGTAAAAATCCTGGTTCTCCAAAGACTTTTCTGAAGACCAAGTTAACTTGCATTTTTAAATGTAATTTATATATTGTCATTAAAAAAGGTCTATTCAAAAAATTATCCCTTTAAAATCCCCAATATTCTAGGATATATACTAATATCCAATATTCTTAAGTTTCTTATTTATTGATTGTACAACCGCCCTCACTCGTCTTTCTTTGGAATAGGTTTTTGTTCCTTGGACTAACCAATGAGGAATACAACGGGAAAAATTGCAATAAAATATTTCATTAATAACTTCTAATTGCCTGATGTATTTTTTTGGCAATATTTAGGTAATAATGTAATTTTTATATTAATGGATGCTTGTATTGGCTTGTATTTTATAAACACCGGCTCTGGGAGTACGACTGTCGTTTAAATAAAATGAAAGCTATTTTCTTGTTTTTAAAACTATTTACACTAGATAGATTTAGAGATAGTTATCTATTGGGCTTCTCTTCTCATTAATTCTTATTAAGGTATGTAAATAAGTAAAACTTAATGCATAATAATACTACATCTGTGCATATCATTCAGTACCTATAAACCACCTAGATAGAGGTAGTTTATTAACTTGTACTAACATCCATATTCTTTCCATTTTCTTCCTAAATAAGTTAATCTATCAATAATTACCTTAATAAAATGTATCGAAAACACTATTGAATTTGGTGATTTAAGAAAAGAGAACTGCTATTTAACAAATTAACGAATTTTGACCTATCATTATGGCGCTCAATTAGATAGGAAAGATTCTTTAACCATTACATTTGGATAGCAAAATATTTTAGTCAACCAAGTATGCAATTAAAAATCACATAGGTAAATAGGGATGCACACTTCAACATGAAGCAGAAAAGAAACCAAAGCATTACTTCACGCATGGAAAATAGCACACTTTAAAACATAGCCTATATCCTTCGTAGTTCTACCGGAACAAAAACAGTTTAATCGCAAATCAAGCAAAAGAATTTGACAAGACCACAATTCAAACAAAATAATTTGAAGATTCCTACAGTATCATTTATGGAAATGGCAAGCTTATAAAATTTAGTTATATCCCAACTATTAAGGAATTATCCCAACTATTAAGGACGATACTTACGAACAGACATTTCCTGTGTATCGTTCGTATTGTTTTCGGTGCAACCTGTTTTCGCAATCACTGTCACTTGGTACTCTAACAACAAAATATCCTCTACTATTTTGATCCTCTGTTGTTTGGAATCTCAAGTAACAGATGCTACTGCCGCTTCCACAGGTGGTGGTGTTCCAAGCGTACTGCAGGAGGTTCAGGTGCCTGTGCTGGAGAATTCGGTGTGCCAGGAGATGTTCAAGACAGCGGGGCACGCTAAAACCATCCTTTCCAGTTTCGTTTGCGCTGGATACGCCAACGGACAGAAGGATTCATGCGAGGTGAGACCATGACTCCAAGGCATGAATTTTGAAGGCCTTTATTATTTCCGACCCGTCTCAACCCTACCCGAATACTGCACAATGTGTGTACTAAACATAAATGTCAACATTCCAACGGCATGGATTCGGTAACCACTTTTATGTCTAAATTAATCCACTAAAAAGTGTGCAATTGCTGCTACGCAAGCCAGGATTGAACACAGTGTAGTTTTCTATTTCGTCACAGCTGGCCTCATGAATTATTAGAAAAATAATAATTTTGGAACGAAACATAATGTCAAAATAAATCATAAATGGATTCACTCATAAACTAGGAAAGCATCATATTTATCGTCGAATGGGGAAAGGTTTTCCCTGAGATTCAAGATTTAGCTTAAGAGAGTAATTAATGTATGTTAGAGCAGCATAGGAATGACCATCATTGCAGACATCATATGCAATTACTGCAAACGAAAAAAAGATGTAGACATGGAGCAAAAGTAAATAATGGAATCGGAGTAGGATGATGTATTTCTCGGTTTAATTTTAAAAACATGCATTTTAAAGAAAGAGTTAAAAGGATTTTTGGCTTAAGGTATAAAAAACACTAGTTATCAGAGGAATTAAAGGCAGAGAATAAATTATCACACCCCGTACGGCTGGTGGTATACAAACTAAAACAATTCAGTGTCTCGATATAAGGGCATATGGGCGGAAGGATTTGTGACCGTCACGTAATCTGCAATTGAAAATTTAGTTACGAGTTTAACGCTTTTGATTTGGAAGTCACTTGGGTAATAGTTTATGATTCTGAAAAAAATTAGCCCTTGAATAACCTGTTGTGGGGTCATTGCACGGCAAATCATCTTTTATCATATCGTCTTTTTATTTTGAGGTATTAGACTAAGTAGTCAGACTAAGATTTTTTACCTCTATACCAAAGGATCTCATGAGATAAATTAGAACAAGAAGTAAATGTATGAGTTTTATGTCATTTGAATTTCGAAAATAACTAATATGATAATTTAACAATACATCTATGAGTAAAATGATTTTTCACATTAACTAGCACAACGATAAGCAACCTAAACAATGCTTCCATGCATGGATATAAGAAAATTGGACTCGTTAAAGTATCAATTAGTATTTCTGCTGCGTAAGTATGTTCATAAATCCCTATTTCAATAACAATTTGTCATTGAACTACAGTCTATGGATTTTCGAGGAAACCACCTAATGAGGAAAATACCCCAAATTTGTATTCAGAAATAGTATTAATAATTAAATTAAATATTACAGAATTAATTAAAATTACAGAAATAGTAATTAAAAGTATCCTGTTCAAAGAGAGAAATCCTTTTCTCTGATTGAGATGGAGTAGAATACCTAATTTCGGATGCTTTCTTTTGACAGGGCGACAGCGGTGGGCCGCTAATGGCTGAGAGGGAAGATGGCCGATGGGTGCTCATCGGGACGGTCTCCCACGGAATCAAGTGCGCTGCTCCCTACCTCCCAGGGGTGTACATGAGGACAACATACTACAAACCCTGGCTGCACTCGATCACAGGCGTCGAGTGAGCTGCCATTCGCCACCGTGTCAGAAGATAGGTCATCGCGAGTCCAAAGCCGCTGCCTTCCGCTCTCGATCGGCGGTCATGCAGAAATAAGGACGGCCGGCCAGCCGACGAGCGGTGACGTCTCCATGACAACCGGTTAAGAAGACAATCATCGTTTCCCGTGCAAACTTCCCGAAATGTGCGGCGGCACGTGGACACGGTGCGGGGCGCTTGCGTGCGTGCGTGCGTGTGTGTGTGTGTGCCAGTTGTACGTAATGTCGCCGTGCGAATGCTGTGATGAAACGGTGCGACGGAGTGAACGAAGGGAGTGCATGGGACAAGGACAAAATGTTTTTTAAAAGCAGACAAAACATTCACATTCCGGCGACTGCAACACGAGACTTCGGGGGCGCATTCGAAGGCCATTCAATGCCTCACGCGGGGCGGGAGGTTCGCCCGCGTCTAGCAAAGCGAGGATCAGTTGAAAATGTTTTACAACTTTTCACCGGTTTTCCTCTGCTTCAAGGATTTTGACTCTCTGAAATGATGTTCATTGTAACTCATTAGGCAATGTTATTCGGTCAACGCGAATTGTTGATCAGGATAGAAACAGGACAGACAACCAAGAGGATTTCTCCAATGGCAATAATTTATTTCACACTTGCAAAGCATCAACTGTTGTAAGAAGCTCGTTTTCGCGTGCTGCCGAGAAGTATTTTTTTTTTAAACAGGGCGATATGAAGACTACAAATCTATTGCTTAAAATTTATAGTGACCAATGAGAAAACTTCACACAGTTATTTTATTGCGCATGAGGAAATAGCAAATGTAGAGACAGTAAAAATGTCCATTCCAATGTTAAAAGCAGAAAAATATTTGAACAAGGCGTTAATATTTTCTATTTGCACCCAATTTCGATTTGTCACTAGGAATGCTTCCTTTTTAACAATGCATGTCAGTAACGGCTGTGTGAAAATTTCCTATGAGGCTAAACTAGAGGCTATTTTAATTTTCCTCTCATTTTGGTTCCTTAAATTGAATTCGTGTGATCGAGGTGCACGAGTAATGCAACAACGTTTAATACGACTGTTTTAGTGAGAAGAATAATCTCGTTTTATAACAGATGCTCCATATAGAGATCATTCCCTAAAACAAAATGTTATACAGTGAGTGGAGGTTTATTAACCTTACCTGTTTTTTGGTAAACGAGGTTATGCATATTTATTTCATTATATTTATAAATGGTAATGTATATTTTTATTTTATATTAAATTGAAAAATAAATCATTTTTGTTTTCAAAAAATTCCTGTTAATTTTTATTATATATCTTACCTAAATTTCGACGTATTTTCTACGGGCATGACTTCTTCATTTTCCCTTTATACAACCTGATGAATACTTTTTCCTACTGTACGTTAATGAAAGAAGTTCAGACGATTAATGATAACAATATGTGACAATATATGAAATAAAAATAACGCTTTCGGAAAAACAGCATTGCCGTTGGGGACAAAGCTAGGTATACAGCCTCCATTCAGCATCTTTCAAAATTCATTCAAGCAAAATTAGCACCTTACACTATAATTCATTATTGAATGAAATAATTCGCTAAAATAAAGTTTGAGAAACGTTGCATAATAAATAAAAATATATTACGGCTGTCAATACTTATCTGTACCTAGGGAGGTATCAAAATTTATAATCTGTTCCTTGTCATCATAGCATACGCTTGAGCTAAAACATGCCAAACCTATTTACACGGCTTCCTGAATGCCAATATATATAAGTTACTTCGTTGAAAATAAAAATGGTGTGCATAGCCTCGAGAGAGAGAGAGAGAGAGAGAGACTGATGTTATTAAAACATATTTGTGAGTTATGTCTCAATTTAGAGGAGTGGTAGTACAGTGGGTAGAGCACTGAGCTATTAAATGCCCGGGTTCGAATCCGAGTGACGCCTCTGAGCACCCTCAACTTCACCCAACTTGTTTGATTTTTCGGTTACCAGGTCATCGTGGGAAACTGCAGGCGGCACAGGGAATGGAACTGGCCACCCTACCCTGATGTGTGAACTTCACACGCCGGGTGAAAATTGGGTGAGTTCTACCCTCACCCACCAAACCGATCATCGGGTATTGTGGTGGAGTTAGTATATAACTACTCTAGTTATTTCTTAACGCGCGAGATTATGTTTCAGCTATTAAATTGAATGGAGATTTGGAGATTATGTTTCAGCTATTAAATTGAAAATAAAGTTGCAAGGTAACTTCTAGTCAATTCCATTTCATACATTGAAACGTCTTTATTTTCTTTAGGCTTACTAACGGAAAACCAAAACCTTTTTTTCGCAAATGGTGGTCCCAAACTAAACGGGATCAGCGTAGCCAGTTCGGAACTCATCCTGTTTGTACATTTTACAGAGAAATTTTTGGGACCACAATGTCCACACAAAAAAATAATTCGACAACTCTTTCCCTGCAAAGAGCGGGAAAGTTATATCGTACAGCGGGAATTTTTGGATCCTCGTTTCTCTTTCCTCAGCTCCATTTCTTGTGCTAAGCATGCGGTTGACTGACACTGAAAACTAGGCCAGGAGAACGATAAAAAGTTGGCATTATGGTGTTTTATGGTATACTGCGTAAAATCTTAGGGATTCTTCCTGCATAGAGAATCTCGCGGACACTGTAAGAGAAATAACAAATATTTTCTCTCTTGAATTCGCACAATTTAATTTAGCTATTAAAATAGTTTTGTTTATCATAACCGTAAATGCTATTTAATCACCGAAAAGCATGTTGAGGAGAAAATCATTTGGGTCACCTCCGTACGCTGGATAAACCAAATGGACGATATTACCCTAATTTAAATACTTCAATTCCATCAACCATTCGATAACTCATGTTTCAAAAGAATCTTGCAAAATAAAAGTCCGTCGGAACATCGCCGGATACAACAGTCTTCCTTTCAGGGCCACCCAAATATTATATTTCATGTAGCATAAAAACAGTAACTGCAAAACCAACTTTTCAGAATAAAATCGGTAATTTCAAGGCTTGACTATGTGGAACTTATCCATTACGGAAATAAAAAATTAAACATTGTGAATTCCACATAATATTCAATCGTACGACCCGGGTTTCAATACATCAGTATCACCATCAGGTACATTTTCAAACTTTTCTTCCAAATATAATACTTCAATAAATATATATTGGCCATGGGGCCGAAGGTAGGGGGCGCAAGGAGACGTCATTGGATTGAACAGAAGTCCGGGGGGGGGTTTAGGGGAAGGGGTTTGTGGGAAGGCATGGAGGTACATATGTTGGCCCCCCTCCGTCGCGGCAGCGTGCAATTTGGAGCCGGCAGGGGGTGGGAGTGGGAAGGGTTTTTCGGGGAGGGGTGGGAACACATTACATTATCCTCTTGAAAAGTCATCACATTGCATTGCATTACAATATCCTCTTGAAAAAGTTCCACTATGATTACGGTCTTAACTAATGACAACATTCCTGGGAATGGGGAAGTAGGTGTAGTAAAGGAATGCAGAATAAGGGGAAATTGGGGGGAAGTACTAGCTCATTAGCCAACTCACGTTATTCCTGAAATGCAGAACAATCTCTAACGTACCTCCTTCTGTTGCCTTCTGAGAGGAGGATCTCTAGCACAAAGTCACTTCGATGGTTGCTATTAAGGAGATGCTTGGCGAACATGGAATGCGCCTTCTTCTCAAAGCACTTTTCGTGTTCACTCACTCTAACTTGAACACTTCGTTCTGTCCCACAAATGTATTGTACTGGGAAATAATCACAATGGAGTGATAAATGCTGCTTTTTTGAGTGGGATGGAGTCTTTAGCGTTGAGCAAATATGTTCTCAGGGTTGAGGGGGGTGTGTAGGCTATTCTCTATGTCTCTGGGGAAGCTTGAGGAAACGGTATATGGAGTATTACCTAAAAATGCTAGTCTGCACCATTTTTTCTGATTGTTAATAGGGGACAAGGTCGACAACATTCACACTGCTACTAACCTCTTACTGGCTTTCTTAAGAATATAATCAATGACTTTCGTTTGGTAATCGTTCACTGTTCACAACGATTCAACTCACGAAATGCAAGCATTTTTTTAAATATTTATCAAAAACCCACCACCACGGATGAAATTATCCCAGGAGATTCATGCCATCCCCACCAACATAAGACAGCAGCCTTCCATGCGTTAACAAACAGATTGATAAAAAATCCCCCTAAATGAAGCCAACTTTAAGAAAGAATGGAACTATATTACACATATGGCCACAGTGAATGGATGCCAAACGAAAGTGATGATACCATGTATTGAAACTCGGGTCGTACAATTCAATATTAATGGAATTCACAAAGCTTAATTTTTTCTTTCCGTAACTACTTTTCAGTTTGGCAAAAAACAGCTTTATTCCACAGTATGGAATGTGGTATGCATGCTCACAACACCTACGCTATTACATCAGCTATTACCTTCTTCTCACAGAGAACGGCAATACTTAGTCAACTTCAAAGGAGGTACTAATCACTAATTTACACACAAATGCGGAGAAATTGTAGACAGTGAAAAGTATACGATGACTGAATGTGATGAAAGTAAAATCCGAGATTCAGAAATACGACAAATTTATATTAAAACTTTGCGCATCAAAACTTACCACTGTTCGCAAGGTATGTGAACGAAATGATTAATTAAAATACTACTACTAGTAAGTTGTTGGTAAGGAGCATGCAAAAAAGCGCTAGCAAGACCGCGTAAGCTTTCTGGAGCATTACACAATGGTGACTTGCAGTGTTTTTATCCGGACAGGCAGAAAAGTTCTGAAAATGACAGAGAAATGTCAGAGTGACACAAATATAGTTGCGGCACTTCACAAGAGGGACTTTTGTTGAATAAACTTCTAATTACTTTCGCATATCTCACTGAAGCGAAAAATGCAATTCCTGTAGGACCTATGTATCTGCTTAAGAAATTTTCCTCGCACCTTCTGGAATATGAAAGATTGTTTTTGATATAATGGAATATATCTTTAAATTAGAATTGTTTAATATTTAACTATCTGTTAAAATAGATAAGTTTAGTATGTAAATGGTGACTTTAACGATACACAAAACTTATTATAGTCTTTCACTTTTGCTTTACGTCTGACATAAATTTATTTATTTAAAAACTGACGTTTTACTATACTTGTAGTACCTGCTGAGATTTGTATTGCCAAAACTCATTTACTCAGGAGGATGTGAGATGGCCTGCCTCCGAGGTCAGTCGTAATTAAATCCAGGTATTTGGTATTATGTTCACTCGTGGAATGCATCAATGGTGGCAATAAATTCTCCACCATAGGCCTAGCACCACACGTGAGTCATCGCTCTCAAGTCAATCGCGTCTGACCAAGCAGGGACGCTAGGAACTCCCTAGTTCTTCACTGTCGTGTCAGGTTACGCTGTCTCGAGTAGTGACATTCATTTGGAGAAAAACAGTGTCTCGTTCCATAGGCATGGTTTTCGAAGTTGGGATTTTTACAAAGCTTGAGAAATATACCCATATACAGCTCATTCGGAAGCTGAAGACAAGGACAGGACTAATTCTAAGACTAGAAATGGTTTTTTTAATATGATTGAATTTTTGTGCCGCGATGCTAAGATAAAGCAGTTCCCGAGAACTATAACATGATTTACTCAGGGGCAATAGGTAGATATAAAAAATAAAAGAGAAAATCAAATTATAAATTGAGAAACAGTATTTGTTCGAGGTTTATGATTTACGTATTGGTAGCATTGCTAATCGTATAAATGCAGGACGACCTGTTCCTCATCCAAGATGATGGAGAGATCAACTTCAATTAAACCGCTTAAACACATCTACATCTAAATGATACCCCGTAGGCCGCCGCAAGGGCGTGTGGCGGGGGGTGTTAGGACACCAGCCATGCAT
>LYUA01000485.1:281688-294671 GCA_002093875.1 Calopteryx splendens | reverse complement strand
TATCAGGGAGTGAGGGAATTAACACTAAGTAGGGGAGAATGGAGGGCTGCCGTGAACCAATATTAGGATTGAAATACTGATGATGATACCATACTTTGTAAATATTACCTAAATTGTGGGACTATCCACAACGCAATGAAATGAAACTTAAGGGATGTGGAGTGCATGATTTGTATTTACTGATACAGCTAGCCCATGATTCTCATATGAAGCTATAGTAAACATAGGATTAATATATGTAACTTAAAAATGCAATGGATTAAAAGGGGGTGGGGGTGCGAATGTGGAAGTTCGAACCTTCTTGAAATAAAAAGGAATGCCAGAAATCGATTCACAATATTCTAAGTGAGGGAAAAATATATGTCAAAGGAATTAAGCAAGGTATAAGGAAGAAAAAATATGGGAAGGCCTTAGAAAATTGATAAGGCCCACTGCTAACGTGACAATTGAATATATTATTATGAAAATAATTAAGAAACCATGAAAAAGAAAAGAGAGAAGGAACTGATAGAACGTGACCTTGGAAATGGAGATAAAAAAGAATATATATGGAATAGGGTACCAAACAAATTTATAAATAAACGGTAGAAATTGATAGGGCGAGGGGACGAGCAGTGAAAAGGTTTTAATAACTACAAATACAAAACGGGAAAGCGTTATAAATAAGGTGAAAGAGTTGGCAGGAGATAAAAAGGAAAAAGGAAATCAATTATTAAATATAGGACAGGAAAACTATTAATGTAACTGGATGAGATTCAAGGGAGGTAAAAATAATAAGTTCAAGAACTATGTGTTAAAGCAATCAGGACAGTTAGCATAGATACAAAAAGGACCAGCATTTGGACAAGGACAGTTGGATCCAGGAACACTAGATAACAAGATTGAAAAAGCGCTACGTGAAATGACGGTCAAGGAACAGATAGTATTCCCATATAATTACTCAGGAGTAAAGGGAATTTGGAAAGAAAAAGTTTTTGGGCTCATTTTTAGTGATCGCGAGATGGGGTAAAGCGAGAAAGCTTCATTAGGTCAAATTTGTTCCCTAATCCAAATAAGATTAGAGCATAGACTTTTATTAGAACTATGGAATCATAAGTAAAATTTGGAATCAGCAGAATATTGCATAATAGGATAAAACAACTTTGGTAAAGATGAAATTGAGTTTAAGAAGGGAGGTTCACATGTACACACATAGCTCTACGAAGCTATTGAGAGCATTAATACAAAGAAATATAGAAAGTAGCCGGGATGTCCTTGTATGCTTCATGGGTTTCGAAAGGCGTTCGACAAAAAGATATGAAAAAGTAAATGAAAGTGTTGCAGAATATAGGCGTTCTTTCCCAAAATTGAACGTGACTGAGAATGAACGAGCGTTATGGATGGGAAGTCAGGATGGCCTGTGCTACGCAGGAAAATAAGACAAGGCTGTCCGTTATCGCGCACGCTTTCCATTTTTGACGCCGAGAAAACTCAAGAGGGACAAGGAAAGGACTGGCGGCAGGAATAAATGTACGCAGATGACTGATTAAATCAGTCAAAATTGAGGATGATCGAGCTCGGTTAGTGACACAGCAAGATGGCTGGCTGGCAAATTGCATGCATTAACGTACGGGTGTAGAATCGGTTGAAGTCAATTTATTTGTAAAAGAAGGATAAAAAAAATTATGTCAATGGAAAGGCAACATTAATGTTGGATTAGGAAGTATACTTGATAAATTGGACATAAATTTGAGTAGATAGAATGATTAACGTATTTGTAAAGCATTTGATAACGGCATTAAAAGTAAAATTCCTTTAGAAAAATAATGAAGAGTTTAATAAAAAGAAGGAATCTATGAGGGGGAATAAGGAATTAGGGTTAGGGGTAGAATTGCATAAAGAAAAGATAAGTGGAAACCGATTTCAGGCGTCGCGTTGCATGATTTCGAGACTTGTTCTTTTGAGGAAGGTGAAAGAGCGAAGACTAGACGCTTTTCAAATTTTGGGTTATAGAAAATGATGAAGCTGGAGAGGAATGGATACCAAGAGGAAGTGTTAGTTGCAGAATGGAAAGAGTGGGATTTGAGGAAAATTTTTAAAATAGAATTATTGAATGGAGGAAATATTATGAGATACTGCTATCTCGTTATGCATATTTGGTTGTTCTCTAAACAGGCAGTTGCCAATTGTGAAAGAAAGATGAATGTAAGGTGAGCGAGAAACGAAAGTAATAGACATATTGCCCGGCATGTAGAGCCGAGCCGGCAGAGTAGAGCCTTGTGCAGTATAATCGTTGAAATCGTTACACTTTGTAAGAGAGAGTTTCATGCCCCTAATTTCGCCTGATAAACTCATTATTATAACAATAATTATTATTATCATCGTTAGTCAACCAATAGTAATGAATAAATATCTGTACATAATCTGTAATATTTTTTTCTAATAGAGATCAACCTTGATTTTGAATTAAATTTATCAATTGATTGCTAGCCTTCTCTATTATATGAGTAAAATTCATGCTTAAAAAGGTAATTCATTAGTAACTCAATGCCACTCAATTGATTCAGTCATGGTGGCTCAAAATTGCCTTAATCATGCATGCAATTTACTTTAATCTATATTTTTGATATTGTATTTCCTGATTATGAATACCATTTGAATGGCTAAATTGATATAGCTTTAACTTTTTTATTTATTTAATTGAGAAATGAGTCTCTGACTTCACAATATAGAGAATTTATTTGTTACCAGTCAAGAATTAAACCATTAACTATAAGTTTTAAGGTCGAAAGAGCTAGTCCACACATATAAAAAGGTAAAGGTAGGAGGGAAGGAGAGCAACAATGGAGATATCATATGCTTGGAATAAAGCAAACGGATTTTGTTAAACACATGGAACATTAATATTTTGCACCAATGACCTATCAAGTACCAAGTTCTACTTGTTTTTCCACTCCGACCTACCACAACATTTCTCCCCCTATTTTACCTCATCTCTACTCCTCTCCAAATGTAATTCTGTTCTCAGAAGACATAAACCATATACATTGCCGTACATTTCTCCAGTGCAGGGGTTTGAACAAAAGTAGCGTCAACCAATTTTTCGTCATTTTAGCTCTCCCCTCCATTAGCACGTTTTTTTTATTTCCAGCACACTTTTCATCCTAATGATATGGACAAATTTCACTCTGCATCACACTTTCTCCGAGTCATTTTGCCCTCTTTACCGTTGCTTGTCACTGCTTGGCTCCACACTGACGTAAACACGCACGATTAGCACATAAATCATCACCACAAAAGGTATTTACTTTATAGTGAATGTATTAGTTAACTTCGTAAAAAAATGGGCAGAAAAGGTTTTGATGAACATGAGTAAAAGAACTCATTTCGTTTAATATCCTCCGGCTCATGGATCTACAATTAAATAAGGAAGGACACACCCGCATAGTGCCGAGAAAAAGGCTTGGTTTGTTCACAGGTGGTTGGGACCCAAATATCATTGTGCCTCCACTCACATTCAGGATACTATAACCAATAATCCACAACGACGCTTAGATGCATTTTAATTTTTAATGGGAACTCTTAAAGATCGTATAAATATTCAAATTTTTTAGCATAAAATTTAAAAAATTTCATATTTTACCGCTTTCCGCAGTTCAAGGGAAAGAGAAATTTCTCCATGAAACCACTTCGGGTGCCTAGCGAACTATGTGTGTCCTGAAAATTACCTTCGAAAAATAAGGTCCTCAAATCCAGAGTTTAGGCGCTAAGGCACCGATTTGATTTTCCGCACTAATGGCCGGTTCGCTCCAACCACGTTTTAAGTTGCCATAAGGGATACTATCACAATTGATTCAATAATCGATATGAAGGTGTTATCTCAAACAACTCGCGTGTCTTTTCACCAGACGTCGAGAGGGTATTGACACGACCAACTGCGTCTAGATTTCGTGTAGTCGACTGGAAAAACTAAATCCGGGAGCATACACGTTTATCGCATAGCGTAATGAGTGGAAGGACGAAATGAAGAGTTAAATGACTGAATAAGAAAACGAGAGGAAGAGTTGTGTGGCAGCGCACGTGGAGATAACGAGGAATACAAGAGGTTTCAAGGAGTCAAAGGGCCCAAGACCTCGGCTATGTAACTCAACCTCTACACCTAGCGCTAGTATGAAATATCATCAGATGGGTTTTCTTGTATTTCATATAATCCTGTAGGAGCGACTGTTATTGCATTTGCAAGCCAACCCACGTTGTGCGTGCCGCCCCGTTGTGATTTATTGTTACAATTCCACGATTAGTAATGGAAAAATCATAAAATCCAGGACGCACCGAATCGTTTTAGTTCGTAATTCCTCACGTATTGGGGGATGATTTGACCACGAAAAGTAATTTTGAGATGCGATTTGCTTTTTCACGTAAACGCGATCTATTTCAATATTTGTCACTGCGAAACAATGAATTAAATAGGCTTCCAAATGTTCATTTCGGAAAGTATATAGCGAACGAAAAAGCATTTTTGCCTTTACATTGTTTACCTCCGTCTACTAAGGTTAATAAAAGTTCACAAACACTAATCATAGATTCTGGAAAATCATACACGTGATGGCTGAAGATCGAGCCAAAATACATAGAAAAGCTCTTCAAAGAACCAGTTTTTCACGTTGTGATGTAGCTTTAAGGCCTCCTTCTTATCGTCAGCAATGATGTGCCCCATTGCCATCGTTTCTAATCACACTAATGGAGTTGAAGAGCTGCTTTCTCCGCCGCATAATTGATGTGACAACTTGCCGCTGTCTTCCGTTTCATAGTGAGGTACCCCCTATTGCCGGGGAAGATGATTTTTCCATCCGGAATTACTTCTACATAACACCCCGCAAGGCGCCAAAAGGGCGTGAGGCAGGGAGTGTTAGGATACCAGCCACAAATGCGGACGAAGGAAGGTGACGTGTGAAGTGGGGGCGTGAATGTACTTGTGAGTGTTTACGTTTTTCCTGTGTTGTGGTCATCGATGGTGCTACGATAAAACGAATTCTTAAATGTATCGGCACGACAGACTATTTTAGGAGAGAAATAGTCTGTCGAAAAAATGTCATTTTTCTCTCAAATCACGTATTAGTTGCATGGTGATCTGGGTGACCTCATTACAGTTTTTAACTAACTGGGCTGTTTTTCTCGGTACTTTTTTTAATTCTTGGGTCAACATTGTTTTGGATGGGTACCATATGTTTGCAACGTATTCTATGTTCGAGCTAATTAAAGAGAAATAACGAGTCCATTTTACTTTTTTCCCCACCATGTTTTCCAACTATGCGCATTACAAATGCTAGCTCCTTCAAGGCGCCACCATATAGATTCCGTACGTGTTTATCCCGCCAGTGTTTTCATCCATAGCTGGTAGCTGGACCACGGATACAACATAATTTTATTTAGTATATATCGTTACTGAACGACGGATTTATTCAAACCTTGTTTCCATACCGAGACATAAATACCTTCAAATTTAAATTATGTAAAAACTCAAACATATCGCCTATGACGCACGCATTGGAGCTATTAATAAATCCATGCACCGTAGAACGTATGGGTAGTCCAAAACAAATTAATTTGCAATCAACGTAGGTTGCTACCAAGTGACAATCAAATCTGTGCCCTCAGAGGGAAACACAAGTCACTAAACCTTTTTTGCGTCAAATGAAGCAGAGACGGCTCTTATGTTAAAAGCGTCAAGTTTCAAAGCTAAAGGTTAATTTACAAATTCTTGCCGTTTGTCCATTCAAACTCTTCTAATGGCAATAAATCCCTGAAAGCACTAGCTTAAAGAAATGGGTCACATGTTTCAAATCTGCAAGTTCTCTAAAAGCTAATGGAAGATAAAAATTTCTAAGTGGCATTCGTAAAATCACTAGTGAGAATTACTATAACCTTTATTGTCATCGGAAGACCACGAAAATTCAAACAACGCGGATATTGGCTCGTGCCTTCGAGAAATAGACTTTGGTTGCTATCCAACTTTCGAAAGTCCGTGGATTTGTTGCATTTAAGACAATATACCAATTCCGAAGGAGAAAAATATTGGTGAGTACCGCCTTTGATCCTTTCACATTCTAATAGCATCATTTCCCCAAGCAATAAATGCCGCATCAGAGGTGGTGGATGCGTCATTTGGCAAGATATGATGCATACACCGCCTCCAAAGAAAATCGGATTTAAAGCCGTGACCCTCGATTAAAAGCGGTATAAACAGTCACGAATCAGAGAGAATTTAATATGCAACGCGTAACTACCCCATGGATATAAAGTTTTTCGTTGGAATAAAGGGGTTATGTTCATAAAAAGATAATAACCTTTTACAAGAAAATGGATGCGTAGAAAACCAACCCGATGAAGTAATGGCAGATAACTATTTATTAGCAGAAATATTGAATTCAAAATGTTTCCCTCTCCTCGGCATGGCTTCAAACGAAAAAAAGCCGCATCTTTGTCACTTGCATGAATACGAAGGCCTTATCAATGGCCTTGACCAAGGAAGCAACTTGTGTAACTCAAGGATATTTCGGCATGTGTGTCATGTAATGCTGCGCGTGGGTGAATTAATCAGAGTGGCACATCAACAATCCTTCTTTAACTTTGAGTCACTAAAAATGCCAGGAAAATTTCTTTGGTGGCAACAAATTTTTTCCATTACATATTAATAAAGAAAAGACACTCTTCCAAGCCGATCCTAAAAAATTGAATGTACCTAAATAATAGTGAATTTCCTTTTATTAAAGCACCTAACTGTTTTCCACATGCCTATACTTTATTGGGCCAGACCTGGGTTTCTTCGCTTCACGGCATCTTCTGGTGCACAGCGTAAAATTAGCATGCTTTACATATTGACGTAGATATAGACGGATATATACGGATATAGACGTAATTTTTAAGCTGCGTACCAGAAGATACCGTGAGGCGACGAAAGGTGGGCAGTGCCCAATAAAGTATCAAAAAATCACAGTAATCAAACCGAAGGTCGGTTTGGTATGTGTGGGTAAAGGCCACCAGGTAGTTACTAAGCCCAACGGTGTGAAATTCACGCATCAGGGTAGGGTGGCCAGTTCCTTTCCCTTAACCGCCTGTTATTTCCGAGGACGACCAGCTACCCGAAAAATGGTACACAGCTTGGGTGAAGGCGAACCGAAGGAAATCGAACCCGCGCCCTCCGGTCAGCAGTCCAGCGCTCTAACCACTGGACTACTAATTTCACCGTATCGATAACGAAGCTACTACGAGTATCAGCGCCCATAATGTAGTGAAAATGCATGCAGTTCATATGCCTACTACGAGTAGGTACATGAAAGATAAGATACGTTTTTCATTCCACCTAGAGAGTTTAAAATTTATGAGAGCTAATAATAAAAATCAAAAACAGAGTATTGAATACAATATGCGTCAAACCAATTTGACTAATGGTAAAAAAATGGGCATCACGCGCGAAGACGCCTTAGAGCTTAATCTATAACTAGTGCCCACTGAAAATTCTATGCATTTATATGACAAGAAGAAAAATGCTCAGTATTTGTTTAGCCGATGCCTGTTAATGGGACAGGATTAACATATATTTCCAGGAAAATAATTCCTTCTTCATTCCTTCAGCTTTAAAACTTCACAAGTTAGCAACTAACTGCAGGGAACCGAGAAAAAAAAGATTCCAACAAGGGGTGTTCAAGAGAGAAGATATTTAGCTAATTTCTCATTAATTTAGCCTCTACTGACTACCATCATTAGTTATTTTCTTAATCTAGTTCGTGTTTCAAGTCAGGTGATTCCATTAAAGTCGCGATAGAAGCTAAGGCCGTAAAATATATAGATATCGGTCTACGCGTTGATGTTAATTCAGTATAATTTTCTAAACCAAGCCTTAAAGGCCAATGCTTCTGGTTGTCAACACCGATCCCTACCCTTAAGCCAACCCCATACTACTAAATTATATCCCCCTCAATCTCCCCGCCTTTTTCCCCAGAGTGCTTATCGACCATGCTCTCCCCGTGCCTCCACCCCGGTGCCACCTATTCCCCCTGCCCCTAGCCTACGGCCACTTTCTCTCTTCGGGCCTCCCCCCACCCTCACGGAGACTCCATTTCTCCCACCCCTTCCCTCTTCTCACTCTCTCCTCATGCAATCCGCTTTACTACATCTCCCCCGACGACCCCATGTCCATAGCCTATTTCCGTCACACGCGAAAGGGCGCGCTAAAAACTTGGGGAGCACATTGTTTCGAATTTCTCGAAACTCTTAATAAAGGCCCTTTAACTCTCGCACTAACCGTGAAGTTTGTTTTAAAGCTAAATTTTTACTTTTACTGCTTTCTTCCCTCCTCCTTCAATTCCTATATTTTCACCTTGAAATTCATACCTTTGGTTTTCCATGGAATGGAAGCTTATCGTGCAGGGCGTTACAGCAGAAAGCTAATTACTACAACAAATGGCATATTTATTAAAAATATCCGAAGTCAGTCAACAATCCCTTAACACTTTTAATTTCCCAACATTTTCAAAAATCACAATAAGAACCATCTCAAAATTCCACGCGTTTTCAAATGCGTGTGACTCATTTATCTTTTGCAAAACCATTTAACAGCAACACCATTTTTTTAAAGGAATGCGCTCGAAGAAATTGTAAGATACTTCCTATTTCTCAGCAATCCACAATAAGATAAGTGCACAGTAGACTATTCCTTTGAGTCATATGGTTCCTCAGAAGAACAATATTCTCGAGGATAGAAATTGTTTAATAGGATAAATGAAACTGAGATTGAAATTGAAAATCTACCCACGATTTTACTGAAGATATTATAAAGTATATTTGATAGCCTAGAGCTAAAGAAAAAATCAAAATTCACCATACGTCAAACAAACGGATCTAATTGCAAATATAAGAACGAAAGGAAAATATTCTCTAGTATTGATGCAGAAGAATCGCACACCACGGTTATTAGGACTCTAAAAAGTATTATTGCAGCTTAGAGGAAAATACTACAGCTGCCTTAGGCCACCGCGCGCGGATCGAAAGTATTACAATGGACCCCTGATGCCTATAATTAACATAAAATTAATTCTGACTAAATTATTCTCTTCAATCCCATTTATGTGAGTGCTTTTATTACCTCTCAACGGTTTTACGTCCCCAACGCTGCTAATGCTGCATCAAACTAGTATTAGCAGAAACCTCCGAAGAGAACCAAGTAAATTTTTGTTTTATAGGTTCAAAGTTAAGACTATGGTGGAGATAATACCTTTCCATACGGGGAGCATTCAACAGAAAAGTGTATTTAAACAAAACTTCAGCTTCAGTGTAGGGCTTTAGTTTCCAGCCATTTATCTGCTTTGGCCTTACCTTACAAGTTTCTTATGCATTCTCCTGGACATGCTTTCCCTTTTCTAAATATCATTCTCCTTTGTTCTCATATTCTCCCCCCACTTCAGCCTTTCTCTCACCTTTCACCCCTCATTCCCACCTCGACTTCCCTTCCCCACAAACCTGCCCCTTCCATCCCCCACCCTCCTTCTCACCCTCGTCCTCCACTCTCCACCCCTTCCACGGATCGCGCCATTATTCACATCCACCCCTCCTCCTCAACTGACAGCCCCCAAATGCCCTCGAAATCACGGACGCGCGACAGCTGCTACGGGCGCCATTGAACTTTCTCCGCGCGTTCAGGTCTCTCTCCACTCTGCATGGGAGACTTCGACGCGTTTCGAATGGCGGGTCCCAAGAAGATGGGAATCGGAGAAAGCTCTTGGGTGAGGGAGAGTGAGGAGACAAACAAGGAATAGAACCCAGTCCAAATTTTTGGGAGTTGGTCTCCCACGAGTAAATCCCTAGCCCTCGCTCCGGATGACGGGGAGTTATATCAACGGAAATAAGGTTTCCTCCTGGCAGCGATGAGCATAAAAAAATTCCTTTGCTGAATTTCAATTTCAGCTCCTCCAATTTGAATTAAAATAATTACACATTCGGTTAACATTGCTCAGCTCAAATTAATTTAATTAATTTTCAATGTCTCTCGTATTTCCAGAATTTATTCTTGGCTAAATAGTAATTTTATATGAATGTAGTTGATTTATAAAAGTTTATCACGGTTTCTCATCAGGTTTCACCTTTCTTATTTGTTCTAAGGCAACTATTTTTCAGTTCATACAGTAGAGAATTTGTATTGTAAAACTAGAAATGCATTTGAGCTATGCTACCACCTAGCTAATGGGAAATAATTATGAATTAGTAATGTAGAGGAATCTGAGAAGGCTGCACGAATGCCACTCATTCTTTCTTCACTTTCAAAAAATAAAATCGTCATTCTAGAAGTAATTCGAGAATTTAAAAGGGAGCTCCTGTATTGTACAGCCAGTTCGGATGCCAAATGAAAGTGTATTCCACATGATATGTAGGGCGCGACGCTCGATGAAACTTAAAAGAATACAACAACATCCTTTCTCAACAATGATTTCAAACTGTAGGCCTGTAAAGGCAATCTTTGTTAAAATGGTATAGGGCAAGTATCTCTCTGCTCTACTGATTTGAGAAAATATACTTGGTGTCGTGAAATTTCCGGATTCTCATACTCTTTATAATTGCATTCAACAGACAGACAATGATAAATGATCTTCAGAAGAGGCCTTTATTCACTAAGACATGGTAGGCGCAAGTAGCTTAAACGAGATATGTCCAATACTATGTAACGAGGAAGTAATGGATTTTTAGCCAAAACGCTGCAAAGAAAACAAAATGTATCCTGAATATACATTCAAAATATGCATCCTTTTTCTAAAATCCTCTAAATATTTCTATAGTGTCAGAATATGGAGGAAAATATACGTAAATACTCAAAGTTATCTTGGTCTCTCTATATTTCTCAGCAGCATTCATTCCTAGCAACTTCCGAATACAACCCTTCCCTAGTATTGTATGTGAGCTAGATGTTGTCTTTCCGAACGGCCACTGGATTTGAAACGACAAATAATTGAGCATTCAGCTACATTCCTGCAATACGTTCCATTAATTCATTGTTTACTAAAGTTTAATATCATATTTTCAGGAATGAGCAGTACAGACTGCCTTCAACATCCATATCATAATTCCCTTTGTCAACTTTAAGTGATGGAAGCAAGATAAACTGAATCAGCTTGGAACTAGCACGACTATTTTTTAATAATTATTATTTAGGAGTGAAAAATCCGAGTAAAATCTTATGTTATAATTATTTTATAACATGGCAAGTTGCGCAGCCAGAAAATAATTTCGGGATCTTATGTTGACTCGTATTGCCAATTTCACTGTGCTTGAATAAATTATTACTACAATAGATTAGTCTAACTTATTGTGTGTCTATATTCTCTCACATCTATACCATGGTAAAATGTGTTCAAAAAGGGGGTTTTCTTTTTTTTGTTGGTATTTTCTTACAAATAAATGAGAATCACACGAAGTATGAAATTTACAATAGTATTAAAGAGAATCAATCACTCTTAGAGGAGTAGAATTTTCATGGGGGGTTGCTATAGGTTAATCAGTCTCTCCATGAATGAGCCAATATATAGTAATAATTAATACCTTAAATTTTATTTCAATTGAGCATAAGATTATATTTTAGAAAATAATAGTTTTAATAGTATTTTTATAGCATTATTAATAAGAAAAGCATGCTAAGGACATATGGGATGTTCTCAACAGCAGAATTAAATGTATTACGCTATGGTGTAATTTCAGGCACCAGTAGCACATAACTCAAAAATTTCAATCATTAATAGATCTTTAATTTGAGTAAAACTAAGTTACAAATAATAACCTACCTAGAGTTAAATATTATTAAAGTTATAACACATAAATATCCTTTCATAGTCACTATACCTATTTCTATTTATCAAATAATCAAACTGGACTATGGTCATTTACTTGAATTGACTGAAATTAACATTAAATATTTAGTATTACTGACAAACCTGTGCGTAGTAAAACCATGTGCAATATTTTTTAACCCCAAAGGTATATTTAAAAGGCATAGAACTCTCAACGAGACTGTTTTGGACGAAGACTAGGTGACCTGAATATAAACATGCCTACCCTTAGAGACGCATATGCAAGACAAATGAAACCAGAGAGAAAATGAAAGGTGGCCTAAAACTAATTAAACTAACGTCAAAGTGCCTCGAATTAAAATCCATACACCTCCTGATCGTTTTCTTGGTAAAAAATAGACCAAAACGAATTTAAAAAATGAAATTCGTTCGTAATTAAAATTTAAAATTGACCTATACTTGACTTCTTAAATCACTCCAATAAACCATTTGAGAACCTCTTCATGTCCTCGAGCAGTTTTAAAATGATTAACAAAAGTGAATCACTTATAAACCAGAAATAACTCGAATGTGTTTGGATCGAGAATCAAAGTCATATGTCCCATGGAAATGTTTTCTTAACGCGGTTAATAGCATTACTCTCTCCAAAAAATACTTTTACCATATCCTGCACTTCCAAGACTTCAGTTCACTTGTACACAAGGTGAAAATAAAAACTCCGGCTTATTCTGATCTTGCATCGCCCAAGCCGAAGGTTTTTTGAGGTCACATCTTGAGGTCTGCTGTTTTCCAACGATTGGCGATTCGCAACACAAGGACCACGTGGTGCGTGGCGCTGCGGATATGGGACAATCACTTTCTACGCCCAACGAATCGCCACTCTTCAAAACATAGAGAGTTGATTTTCAGTTATTTCAGTCGTTCGTCTCATGTCTCGACTCTGTAGAAGTTTTCTCCGAATAAAATTAAATTCTAACAGGCAACCACCAAATTATTTGATAGGTACAGTATAGAAAGATAAGTATAGAAGACTAAATGCTTTATTATGCCTGAGAGACACATTAAACTCAGAATAACACCTCTCACAAAGTAATTTCTTATACTTTGTAGTCTCAGGAATAACGAATATATAAAACCGATTCAGGTGTGATGTGGTGGAAACGTTCCATT
>LYUA01000485.1:213880-225454 GCA_002093875.1 Calopteryx splendens | reverse complement strand
ATTCTCTGATAACTTTTTAATGACCTTTATTTGCCTAGCATATGTACTTTTCCCTTGGTCTTCCTCGCCGAACCTTCCCTGCATTTTTCTCTTCTATCATATTTCTGACTAACCCATTGTGCCCCAAGGTGTCTCCAATCCATCTGGTTCTTCTTCTTTGCTGTAGAGTTCTCCATGTTGTATTTTCCTCTTCGATATAATTCTTCGTTCCTCACTTTATCTGTCCATTCAATCTTCAGAATTCGCCTCCAGCAAAATGTTTTGAAGGTTTCTATTCTTCGCTAATCCACTTTTCCGATATTTCATGCTTCTGATCCCTTGAGTGCCATGCTGCAAACGAACGTCTTCACTTCCTTTTTCGCATCCGTATGTTCTTTGAGCATAATAGTTGCCTCTTCTTCATGTACGCCTTCTGAGCATGAGCTACTCTTTGCTAAATGCCTATCGAGATTCTGCCATCCCAAGTTATGCAGCTGCCGAGGTAGGCGAAGGATTCCACTTGCTCTAGTTTCTCTCCTCGAATTGCGATACCCGTCATCATTTTCTCTCTTGTACATACTTGGTTTTTAGTTTCCTTCTTGTTAATTCTCATATTAAAGTCCGTAAGAATCTGCCCCGACATGTTCAGGCATGTTTGAAGGCCCTCTCGCTTCTCTCGGTTCAATCAAGTACATTAAGCAACTGAAATCGGAGAAGTGGTGAAATTTAATTGCGAAAGATAACTGACTTGTGACACGAGTTAGTATTGGATATATCAAATTTTAGTTAAGTATGAAGGTGCGCCATTTCCCCTAAGAATCTCCAGAGTGTATCATTTTTCGCATAAATGCTGAAGATGTGTTAGATACTTTTGTGGATTATAATGCGTGCACAATTTTGGCACCAATTGTAGTTTGATTATCGTATGAACCTTATCTGACCCTAAATATAAATACCATTTCCAACATTTGATTGTATATTTAAATTTTTATAATAGTTATCATCTCTAATCCTTGTGGTTACAAGCAATATATTTTTCATGATATTGTTTTTAATAGCATTAATTTTGAATGAGCTTGCAATACGGAACGGACGGACCGAAAATTTAACTCGAAAAATCAGAACTATGTGTGGGCATAGATAGGTATAGTAATATTGCGGTAAATTTACGTAATTTAAGATTTGTAGCAGGGTATAAAGCCAAAACCTTAAATTATTCAAATTTAGGCCAATAGACTAAAATTTTGGATTACATCTTCATATTATGTGTCCAAAAATTGAATAGAGCATTTAGACCATTTCTATATTCTTAATATGGTGGATATTTTTCGTTTCCATTCGAAGAGGGACTAATACACCTTCTAAGATTTATTTGTATTTCTCGATTTCATTATAAAGAAAGAACACCCGAAAGAAAATATAGCCGAAATAATATTGTGCCTTATGAAGTGGGGAAGAATTTGTGCGATAAACCCAGGTTATTCAAATATTTCTCTCTGTTAGCAAAAGGGTCTTCATGTTTTTAAATTATCTTTATCTGTAATGTGACCAACAACATTGTAATAGTAATTTTAGCTGCAAAAGCTTTTTTTAGACTTACTTTTTAGCTAAAAAGTAAGTCTAAAAATCGTCTCAACAAAGGCGTTTACTTCAATAATTTTTTAACCTTCTTATACAACTAAGTAGGGCGTGGTAGTCCAGTGGTTTGAGCGCTGGGCTGCTGATCGGAGGGACCGGGTTCGATTCCCGGTGATATATCTTGGCAACCTCATCTTCACCCAAGCTGTGTACCAAGTCATCCTGGGAAATCACAGGGGGTACCGGGAAAGGAACTGGCCACCCTACCCTACTATGTGTGAATCTCACAAGCCATTAGACTTAGTACTGGGTGAGATCTACCCTCACTTACCAAACAGACCTTCGGGTGTGTGTGTAACTAAGTAAGCATGTATTGTCTCGGCGAACGCGTAAACGCAAGCAAGTTTAATATACATTATTCTCACTGGCGTTGAGATCTTTCTGAGGGCTATGAAGAATGAAGAGAGAAATACCCCTTGTAACATAGAAGATAATCTCTTCCTCCCTCGTATTTTGCCTTTGAAAAAAAAATTATTTCAAAGTATAAGCATTTTCCCTAAGCATAAGGCGCATTACTCCTTTTCCTGAATTTTTTTTCTAACGGTCGTAATACAATCCAATGTCGTAATACATGTTGCGCATAGTGGGAGTTGGAGGAAGGAGATGGAAGGGGCGTATCTGAAACTTCACGCGAAGGTTGCAAGGACGGAAGATAACTAGCGTATTGGGAAATTCCTAAGAACCGTCGAAAGGATATTCAACCCGGTGATTCACAACTACAGGATACAGGCGCGTTCACTTTCACGGAAATGAAAAGAGACGCGCCTTACGTCTAGTTCGAATGAAGTGTTCTTTTGGAGAACAACATGGCAAGATAGGAAGTTAAAATATCGAACATAAGTGTCACCGCTCACCTTTTCTACTGGATTTTTAATCCCGAAGTATGTAAGGCACATAACTGTATAAAATCTATAGCGTTACATATTATTCGTACCATTCCCTAGAAATAGGGTTTCTTTCATAGAATGACCAATTGGAAGAGCATAAGATCTAAGACTCAAATCCATGACGCATACGTCGTATAAAATCTTAAAGTCATTTTTTTCCAGTAGCAATTTTTTTCCTTCACTTCCATCTTATTTATGTCTTAGCAATGTTTTATATGTTTGGAACAATATTTTACATTATGAAGGTAATATAGTGTTCTAAATCTAAAGTGCTTTAACGCTGTTCCTAGCAGGACTTTTTCTAATCATTAAACATATAAAACTGTTATGGGGAACTAATTTTTACAGTGATATCTACAAAGGAATATTTATAAACTCGAGCACTTTACCTTTGTCAGCTAAAAAAAGTTGAAGGTTTCTGAATCCCAAATTAAACGGGACGGAGTTCCACATTAAATAATTAACAAAACCAGGCGTTTTCTGGTAATATCCGTGTTTCAGACAGAAACAGTAAGTAAGACCCAAAGCATGCATACTCATGTTTTAATTTACTACATGTTTTAATTTATTCTTGAACACAAAGTCAATTATTACGATTTTCACCATGCTTACTCGTATGACCATGATCAATCGGTATAAACAGTGATAAGTTCAGGTTGGAATACGAATCAACTTGAACTTACTGCACTCCCTCATTAGGTAGTCGGTAATTTCCGTAAGATCCGTTAGGTTTGTAGTAAACTAAATCTAGGAGACCTTCTGAGATAATATTAACAGAATTAGGATTGAATGTTTAACTATTTTAAACCATAATGTTTTGCTACTTACTTAAGCTTAAGAAGTATAGCCTGCTCACTCTTCCTCCGACCCATTGACTGCCCTGAGTTGAACGAGACATTAAATCGTAAAAAAAATTAAATATTCTGAAATGATCGGATCTCTTGTAGGAATTGGCCACAAAATTTTTGTTTCTCATTGATGTGGAGGTAATTTTCACTACAGATTCGTGTTTCGTGTCCAGAGATAAAACAACCGACACGTTTCAAAATATCAGTATAATATGCAGTATTTATTTAAAATGTTTTTAACTACTCGTAGGAACGGAGTTAAATAATGGTCCAAGTTTTTGTAATGATGCTAATTACCTTAACCGTAAACAGAATTAAATTGTCACATTTTTTCAAAACGAGGCATACCAAGGCAATGAAATGACTTGACCATATTTTTCTCATTTTTGCACGTGAAACTACCATTATGATACTACTGCTGGCGATTGGTCATACATATACCTAATTTTCATGCAACTGATGGATTTTGTAACTGATTGTCATCTCCGTAGTGTGTATATAATATTTTTTAATTTACAGCACAGACAAATTGGCAATTGAACCATTGGATGAGTACTATTTGATTGAGATTTTCCAAACCGTACGGGTTTCTGTGGAATTTTATATGCCTTTTATTCCAGATTTGAGCATATCGCGATTGTATTTTGGAATTCATAAATTTGCATCACTCTAGACAATGAATGGAATATATTATTTCCAATTAATGTGAACAAAAAATACTACACGGGTTTTAGTTAGGAGCTACATTAAATACAAAATAAACTTTAAGTACCTATGTTAACAACAGCAAACCTGTATTTAATTAGTTGAGATTATATCCTCCTCCTCGTAAGTTTAATGAAAGTAATTAAAAATTGATTACTTAAAATGTCAAACTCCAGATACCTTTATACAAAACAAGCCCCCTTTGATAGGAATAAATGTTCCAGCAATCCAGGAATCCAGGGACATCCACATTCTCACAAAGAGATTACGCGCCACGACCATTAATGTGATATTTTGCATACATTATATCAAAATTGGATAGAATGAGCTAAATCAGTTATCCTGCAATAGCATTTTTCACTAAAAGCTAAAAACTCATTATAAAAAATATATGTATTACTTATTCCAAATAAAATCTTAAGTATTTAAACAGTCGTCACTAACTTATATATATATTTTTTAATTAATAAGCATGAATATAAAAGAAAAAGTATCTTATCAAAATTCTTCAACATGAAATAATTAATTATTTGTTTCCCTTGCATTGGTAAAGAAAACAGAAGAGCTAGCACGGAAAATAAAAATGGTTAAAGGGACAGGAAACGGGCTAAGATTTGGGAAAGTGACAAATTGGTGCACTCAGTCATGGTGTTTGGCTTCTAAGTGTATTTCGTTCAACTTTCTATCCGCGGATATCGTGTGACCAGTGCAATGGAAATTTAGAGACTTACAAAACACATTGTCCCCGAGATAGAGGTCTTTTTAGACGCTCCAAAACGTTACTGTGCCAAGTAGGACAAAAAAACCCTGGTTCACCTCTTTCCACCCGTGCGGAACCGCGGTCTTTGTCTTTAAAGGCCCAAGCTTTTTATGCCACCGCGGAGTGATGCGTGATTTAAAGGAGCATTAAGCATTGAGTCATCGCTGTCTTTTACCCTAATGTGTAAACCATCAAGACGTGAGATTACGTTGTTCTACGTCAAACAGCGGCGACAGTGATACTCTCCAAAATATGAAACCAACCATGCAAAAAAAAGAAGCCAACGGAAAATTCCCATCGCAGTTCTTGATAGATTAAAATTTATTTTTTGCCTTTAATTATAAAACTAGAACTACGAAAATCAATACATAATGGCTGAAAATCACAATTCAATCAGTTAGGTGCGAATTAGCTCGTATATTATGCGGTTAATCTTTTTCGGAGTCATTATAATACAAATAGCTATGTTAATAAAATGACCTACACTTTTCCTAGTTCCTTCCATGACGAAATAAGATTTATTTGGAATATAGTATATTATGAACTCCTTTGAGTAACCAACCTCACAGCAGAGAATCTTCTCACTCATATATGAATAACGGAAGAACTATTATGAAAATGACAAAAATAACATGGAAGATGATGAATTACCATTTAAAAAACTGTCACTTCTGTTCTAATTATGTTCGCTTACCCGAAACTCGAAAAAAAGGGAAATAAACCCTTTCCGTTTCATATATCTTTATTTGTTAAAATAAAATTCACTTAAATCCAAAAATAGTCCGTAAACAAGTCGTTCATTGAGTGTGTTTAAAGAGTAGGTATATTTCACCGCTTCCCGCGGTGCCCGCGGCACGCAAGTACTGGCCAAATTGTAACAATTATTGTTGGTATACATAATCACCTAAAGTTAAATACAATAAAACTCAGTAATAAATAGGTAGATTGACGTAATAAGGACTATGGACATTAATAACAATGTAGGAAACTGATTCAGGCTTTATTTTGTGGAAGTTATCCATTACGGAGGAAAAGACAAAAACTTTGTCAATTCCAATTGGTGATTTTATTTGCTACAACCTAGGTTTCGACACATAGTGTTATCTTTAGGTAAGGAACACAAATATAATAATAAAAGGTAACCCCATCATACATTTTCATAGGAGGGGGAGGAAGGTTGGGGAAGGGGATAGGAAGCCAAGAGGACTCAGTAGCATGTGGACGGGTTGTGGCGAGGGGTGGGAGGTTTGGGAAGGGGGGTGAGGATAAACTGAGCAATTTGAGTGTGACATTGCTTATTTCGTATCGTCAATGGATGGTACTGGTGTGATGATACCCTAAACTCCACCGCAAGAAACTTTCAAATGTGTTTTCACTCATAAACGTAATTCTTCCTAATATGCATTTGTCTTTATAGGAAAATTTAAAAACTTAATAAAACAAATCTTTTAAACACAAATGAAAAGGGGAAGGAATATCATTTAAGAACCGTTCATAAGAAAAGTGAACACCGTGATATTATCGAAGGCCATACGCGAGTAAGAGGTTATATGAAACCGCGTTTTCCCGACTTTTGATCGGTGAAAAAATTTTTGAATCCTGTACTTGCACTGCACGTATATCGCTTCTACTATAGTGAGCACCAATGTTCTTTTTACAGACACGGACAGATCAATGGAAGACGGGGGGGCGTTGGTGACTTCCGATGTCAACCCTGGCCATCGGCGGCACTGCCCCAGTTATTTCTGTGCCTCCTCGTCATCCTGCGCCCGGCCCTCCCCCTTGCCATTGATGGACACAATGCCCTCTCCTTGCCGGCGGACACGCGGATAGCCATCCGCCATCCCCCGATCTTGCTCCTGCAGCCGGGGTCGCCACCCTCACGGAGTGCGAGGGGACCACCACCCCCGAGTGCCCGGAGGCGATCCTTGGACGACTGGAAGTCGAGGAACCGTCGGTATGTGCGCTTCCCGCCCCTCAGTTACGGAGGAAGACAACCCCCGCCGACGTCAGGGCCATCGGGCCCCTCCGGTCCCTCCTATTCTGACGGCCCTGGATACGGCGCGTGGCCCCCCGGCCCTCCGCCTCCCTTCCGCCCTTATCCCACACGCAATCCACGGCTGGTATTCCGGGACCCTCCGATTGACGGACCCCCTCAGAGCCTTAGCCAGTCCGCGGCGCCGGTGGGTTCGGTGAGGCCCTACCGGGACCCCATCGAGGAGCAGCGTCCCGACTACTTGTACTACCAGCAACAAGGGTTCCAGTGGGGGTCGAGTGGAAGCGGAGGGCAGAGGCCCGGGTTCGATGCGGCGGGAACGTCGGAAAATAGGGGTGAGTCGAGGTTCTTCCACTAATCGCACCACATCCCTCAGGCTCATACTTCTGAAAGGTTTTGCATTAAGCTCCAGCATCATCATTGGAATCCAAGGAGACTTCGGAGTTAATAGGGCTACAGGTATATGGAATAAGTCAATTAGGGCTGCATCCCAAATGTTACATCTTGAGGAAGCCTACGATTCAGTTACAGTACAAATTAGAAATGGGGCTTGAAGGGATTTGTTCCGGTGATTTATTTTTGAGAACTACTCACCTAGTAAACTCCCAAAGAGTTATTAAATAATTAGCACCATACGACAATCAGCATCCATCGTATTGATATCAACTCAATGCTCACAAGCGAAGAAGCTTAGCCCTGTAGGCACGTGGATCCCGCGCTCTCCGGAAATATAGAAAGTCTCGATTTCAAAATCCGCCTCTGGCATGGATTATGTAGATAGGTAAAAAACACAATAACTATAACCTCAATTGATAAAAAACTAATGTTATTATATTTGGGAACCAGACTCATATTGTGCCGATTTTCACGCGGAATTAGACATTTTGAGAGTTGTAGAAAAATAGATGTTACAAAGAATGGTTAAATTACTGACGTTCGCCGTCATCAATTTGTTTTAACTTAACACCGTCAAATAAAATGTTGATCATACTTTTATAAATATTTAATTTAAGTTATTACTTTCAACCGAAATACTATATTAATGAAGTAATAAGTAATCACATCGGCCTAGGCACACCAGCGGCTGAGATTAGCTAACATTATTTTTGTACGGAATTTTATTTTATAAACATTAGCCGTTAATTGTCGATGGTATTTTTTTTTAAAGTTCCATGCGCACGCGAGACTTAACAAAGGACTGATGGCCGCAAACCACATTGCATTATCTTAAATATTTATGTTAAAAATAAGAGCAAGACACCACGTTAGTTTCCCACGATATATAATGAGCATGAAAGTCTTAAGGAGCCGTTTGTGCGTGGAATATTTTAGCATTTATTAACACAGCGAGTGACATCTGCTCAGTTTTTCTGATATATCTGGAAATGAATACTCGGAACCTATTCTATTATTTTCCAACCGCCCCGTTTGACTGATCCATTCCAGTCAATGAGACCTATACATTATTATTTACATACAATAACTAAACTAACATCTTCTCTTTACTTTAAATACATGTATGATTTAACTTTCCTGCCTAACCTAATCTGCATCAGAGTAATATTTCTTAGCTTGTATTATAATGTTAATGTAACAAATATTTGGTCATGTTCTCCTAATCACTATTACCATACAAGTATATGCATTTTACTAACTCTTGGACAAATGACATCATCGGTAAATTAATGTGCACACAGGACATTTTTGTAAATTATAAGTGATCCATTCATCATCCATTAAACGGTTTCATGTAGTGTACATTTTTTTCATTTTCAACGCGAAATGGTAGAGTTCATAACACTTTTAGCAAGTAATGAATTTTCAATAAATATGTCAATATTAAATTTTGTCAATTTTTTATTTATTTACTACCAAAATCAGGAATTCTATGGCTTTATGAATGTCCTACAATAGATCCAACTCACTTTTGTTATACTTCTGCAACACGCCGTTTATTGCACGTAACACAAAATGAAAACACAAAAGCCAACTTGGTTGCAAATTATTTTTTGCCTTATGTATATTTACACAATATGTTATGCCAGTAGTAGATCATGATAGTGTAGCATGATTTTTTTCTTTTTAGGCCTTTCATTTTCCATGGTCGTTTATGCTGAGTCTTCTCATACTCAATATTTTCTTTCTGCTTTGCCCATGCTCTTTTTGAACCCCTTGAGAAAGCACTATCGTACTTATGAATATAGCAGTAGGTTATTTAGTTGCTTAATATGATAAATAACTTGTAACCGCGCAAGGTTAACACTCACTATCGATTTAGATGTATACACTAGAAATCACAGAAAATAATGATTTCAGAAACGAATTAGTGAAGGTCAAGTTCAATAGCATGCATTATTACACGTAAGGGTATCACTCATTATTAATGAGAGACGCTTTGATCACAGGAAGCAAAATAAATTCAACAGTGGTGGGAAAAGAGAACGTGACTGATTTCGATTTTCCATTTTTCTGCAAGTCCTTTTTCTCATACCATATCTCTTTTGAACTGCCACTCGTGTTGGGACCTTTTGACTAACGTCATGTGCTAGAGCTTGATTCTTAATTCAATAAGCAATTCACTATTTTTTTCAAGAAATGAGATCACTAATTTTTCTAAATGTTAATGGAGTAATAACGTACCATTATGAAATTTTATTTTAGAAAAAAATAACTTCTAATACTTATTAAAGAACTGTATAAGACATTCAACTTATGATCTCATCATATATTTTGCTTTAATAAGAGGAAATAGCACAAAATATCCGTAAAATGTATTTTCACGAAGCACGTAAAATCATTAGCTAATCTATCTGATTAAATCGTCACTGAATCATTTAAACGTACAAAATGAACTAGGTACTCATTGCTTCTGAAATATGTTTTCATGAACTATTTTAGCCACGAGTTTCTAATCGCACATGATCATGGTATATTTAGAGTTCTCCAAATTTTGTCTCACGGTAATGTCGCTTTCTTTCAAAATACAGCTTTTATGATTCCATAAACCTTTTTCATAACGGATATGATATATAGACAACCTGGTATATCTACCCGAAGTGAAACCTGTCTGTACTTTTCCGCATGCAGCAGGATAGTATCTGGGGAAGTAGTAACGCAATGATTTCATATTATTGCATGAACGCATGCTATCGGAGCTATTTTAGTGCACTTTTTATATGATAAAATTCAAATTTTATAAAACAAAATGATTTTCATATCTCCATCAAATATCTTAAAATTGATACTTATGTACGTTTCAAAACAGCCAATGTGTTAAATGTTTCTCCTATCTTTAGGTTTTATACTTGAATGATAATTCAACGAACCTTTGACAGTTACTAATAAAACATATAAGCATTACATCTTGGTGCAAACAAAAGTACAAATCTTTCTCACACGTGATGACTTCTGAACAGTTCAATGTAATGAACAAAATAATTTTCCTTCTAGAATTGTGATATTTAAAACGGTGGTTCTCAGTTTAGACCAACTTTTATGTTTCCTGAAAATTCAACAACGAAGCGTATTTGCAGAGATTATATCAACCTTTTGGGCAATTTTTTTATTAGAAACCATGTAAAATATTAACCAACATTTTTAATACTGTTTAGCCTTAAAATTTATTATTTCCAAACTTAATTACTCGTTTTGTTAATACTCATGTTCACACTAAAATTTCAAGCACATAAGTGATTTTTTAACATCATTTAATGGTATCTTTAAACCTTCCAAAAATCATAATTGTAATTTTTGTTTCCCGATCCCTTTTGTATCATCCTTTTGCCTACTTGTTTATACTGAAAATACATGTGAGTATTTAATTTTAACAGTAACTAGTGAACATATATGTACATTCCTTCATGTGAGCTCAATTGGAGTCGCTCGCCCTCGATAGTGATCCACTTAAAAGGGGAGCTCGATCAGGCCTCGGATCTCGGCAGGATATCCGAGGGGCGCTTGACGAGAGTCGGCTTTCCTTACGCAAATATCCCACTCTCAGCATATCCCTCCGCCGGCCCCCTGCGCAATATCCGCCTCCCCACTCTCGCCCCCACAATGCAAAAATAAAAACAAACCCTCAGGCCCGCGGCGCGCCCAACCCAACCCGCCGCCGCACCACATAGTGGGCGACCAGCGCATGTGCAGATCGGGGACTTGCGAGTTCTTCCTCTACTGCTGGATGACCGGGGGACTCATCGAGGGCGGATGCGGCGGGTTCCTGTTCGCGTGTTGCCACCGCAGCGGACACCGCCAGAGGCCCCTCCTCGCCACTCCGCACGTATCATCTTCCACGTCCTCCTCCTCCGCCGCAGACGACGGGACGGACTCCCCCTTCCCCCTGGGGGGCGCGGCGGGGGATTCGGCGGGGGCGGAGGACGTGGAACCGGACGCCCAAGGAAACGACCCCCGTGAGTAGCGGGAGGGAGGGCTGGTGGGGGGAATAGGGGGTGGTGTGTTGAGCGAGTGATTACTTTGATGTGTGTGTGTGTGTTTGTGCGTGCTTGTGGTGCTGGAATGGGAATTCGTTGATGGTGGTGGTGCCTCTCTCTCTGTCTCTATGATAGGCGTAGTCTAGTCGGATGGTTGAGGTTTTATTCCATGGTGGATGGTCTCGGTGGTGACGATTGCGCTGCGGGCCGTCGTGCAGCCGAACGCGGGCGAAGGCGCGCGCAATGTGGTGGCGGTGGGGGATGTGCACGGGGGTGCCTTGGTCCCCCCCCCCAACAAGGGCCGACTTCGTCAGTTGCGTGTACCGCAATC
>LYUA01000485.1:184283-203504 GCA_002093875.1 Calopteryx splendens | reverse complement strand
GTTATCACCCGAGATTTTCAACACAGGTACACGCGGAGAAAATTGACAGAGAGTCATGGGAAGGACTAGATATATGAATAAAAGTAGATGGGGATCTAATCAAGTCTGCGAGATTTGCGGTCGATCAAGCTTTATTTAGTCAATCAGCCAAGGGATTACAGTCATTGCTGAGAGCACTACAAATCCAGTGTGATAGGGTATGGAATGAAAATCAATGGGAAGAAAATGAAGGTAACGCTGTTCTCAAGACCTATGAAGCATAAGATAAACATTAAAGATGGAGGCATAAACTTAAACAGGTAGAAAAGGTTAGTTAATTATGTAGTGTTTAGGCGAAGTAGGGAAATCTAGTAAGGATTTAATAAGGAGAATTGCATTAGGCAAAGAAGTTTATACAAAAAGGATTGAATTTGACAAGGACCTAAGACAAAGACGTAATGAAGAGGCTAGTGAAGACATTGATATAGAAATTGGTTTTGTATGACTAGGAAACTTGGTCGTTGTGGTTGGAGAACAAGTATATATTGGAGGCTTATACGATGTGGGTGTGGAGAAGGATGGAAAAAGTGAATGAATTGAAAGGAAAACGAACGAAAAAATTCTGATAAAGGAGAAGCGAGGTAGAGGGAGGAAAAGATTATGAATATCAGACGTAATGAAAGAGGGCAGAAAGTATGCGGAATTGATGAATGAGTTATTGCAGTTTTGAGTGTTGCGATGTTATTGCCGTGTTGGCCAGCATCGGTGTTCATCAAAAACATACGCTAACTGGTAACTATCATACATACAAAGCGCAGACTACCTTAAAAAAATCCGTAAGTAGGGGTTCAAATACTATTTAAGTAGAATGCTCCTAATATCATACCTGGTATTCTAAGACCTTACTTAATTAATAGTGCATTACTTTAAATACGAAGGAAAATTAAGTAAAAAAAACTAGCTTCACCCTTATAACATCTTTCGAGATGCTTATAATGTATGTTATAAAGGTTGATAATAAAAAATAAAACACGAGTTCATAAGATTTTTAGCAAGTTTGTTAGTGAATATGATTTCTTTTATATTAATATTATTTAAACCTATAAAATATAAGCTTTCTTATAGGATTTAAATAATATAAGCTTTCTTCTCCTATATATTACGGAATGGAATCCATTCAATGAGTAAACGATTCATCTCTGCCCGGGAATTCCTTTTTGTTTTTCGACAATCGTATGATCAATCATGTATCAGTATGTGTGTGTACATACTCTGTGTTTCACCCGCTGACTGGATAGCCATAAGGTCGCGGGTCAGAATTCCACCCTAAACATGGAGAGTAGACGACATAGATTTTCGACGTAGTAGTACGACATAGAGTTTCCTAGCGTTATTTGCACTCGTACACTGTACAGTCAACTATGACCTTAGCTTTAAGACCATTCACACTATCGTGACTATTGCGATAGTCTTCACTGAAACGAAATGGTTCCCTCTACTTCATTTGTATGTTATTGTCGACGATTCCCGTTATCGATGCAGGTCATAATACCCGTAGGTCTAAGGACTTATTAAATGTGAGAGTCGATAACCTCATTTGAGGTGTAAGAAGCGTTTTCTCTCTCGCTCTCTCCCTTTCCATCCCTACCAGTTCATCTGAGAAAGTATACTAACTGGTTAATTGTTGGTCCGGCGAAGTTATTATGCTTGCAAAATTTGTTAGAAACAAGTGATCAAGGGAAAAAAATACAGGCATCAGGAACCGATAACAGTTCACATGAGAAGTAATTGGTTTCCTATTAAGTTATTGTAATAGAAATTTTCTTTCGACTGGTCAAAAAGCCAGTTAAAATGTAGCTTCTTCATCTATGGTGGATAGAAAAGGAATATTTTTAAAATGGGAACAGCGCGAGTACCCTGTTGATGTTTATCAGCCCCCACAGAAGGATGTCAGTAAGACAAAATTTCTTTATGACTGATGTTTTGACGGTCAGCGTTCTTTCCCAAAATTATCCAATATTCAAGGCCGGCCACAGATATGGAGCTTTTACTCACATAATAAATCTTCAATAAAAAGAAATTTTTTAAATATTTTTTTAACTTAGCTGAATGGATAACGATTCGACTTGAGATCTTCCCAAAAAAACATAATCATTTTTTTAGATGGTAGATTTTTTAGCAGCAGTGCAGAACTAGACCACATGTATAGCATATTATTCCTGAATGGAAATTGGATGAATTAGTTCCACTAATACACTACCAACAAGATGGTTACAATGAACAAGAATGGAAAACTAAGGAAAGTTATGTTATAAAATATAAACGAACTCTACTGCAGGGGTTTTAAGCCTGCCAGCAAACCTGAGATATGCGGTTCAATGTTCCACCTACTACAATAGCGATAAAGTTGGATTTAAGTGCTTAACAGTATCTGGTATTCATACTATTTATTGATAAGTTGAGAGCCACTTATGGGATCAAATAGTTGCAGAAGTCAGAGTAAAACAAAACATAAGGGCAACAAAAAATATTAGGTACTCTGAATACACAATATTTTGTTAATACGTAATCGTATATTATAACTTATATTCTGAACTTTATTTTCTATCCGTCTTAAAATTAAAAGCCTAATCGAATAAAAGAATTTTGTAAAGAAAAACTTGTAAGGAATTACGATCAATTGAAGAGGCTATCACATAGTAGAGCGTAGAGACACATTAAACTAATTGCAATGCGATCAAGGACCGCACATTTTTCAATTATGCGGGAATTAATACGATTCCCCAATGCATTTGTGGGGGAAATGAATATCTGATCTGAACTTTTTCTACACTTCTCTATTTGACTATCGAACAGTAATTTCAGTGTCAACTCTGACAGCGAAAATCAATCACAATAACTCCGTATTGAAATTCGCCGGAAATTTTTTTTAATTCGAATGAATCCACAAGAAATGTTCTTTTAATAGGAAGACCTTCACCCTATTAAAATTTACCTTATGTTTCAAAGGTATTGACCATCTTTTATAAGTATTAAATATCGTATAGCTCAAATGAAAACCAGAAATGTTAATTAATCAGATTCAGAAGTGATTAAAAAATTTAAATAGTAATTTTCAGTATGAAAGCAAACTTATGATAGCATCGCAAATGAAAACGTATAAAGCTATTGCATTTTACGCCTTAGGAATCTATCATTGCACTCGATTACCTAAACATAAAAAGGTAAGCAGTACTGAAGCATTTATTATTATATCTGACTCAATCCCGACGCAGAATGACACCCCAGAAAAGCGCAGGAAAAGTATTGAACTCCAATTGCTGCTAACATTATTTTTGATAATAATCAAGTTTCAATTCTCGTACCCAGTTATTGTTTTCCTGAAAATATTCTTTAAAAAAACTTCACTTGAGTCCGGCATGAGTCATACCGATATCCCAATTTTAAGTAAAAATGAAATTATTAAGTGTAGTAAAATCATGATTTAATTTTTTTATGGCCCTATCAATGAAACATTTTAAAAATCCTGAAGACCAATTTAATTAGAAAATTTGTAAATTTAATAGATACCAATTTTAAACACAATAAAAACCATGAATCGTTATAGAATTGCATGGAGGTAATTTCTCTTTGAACAACAATCCAAGCCTAAACTAGTGCCACTCATAAGAAAGCTTAAAGGAAAGGACTACTAAAGGTCCTTTAGTTACTATGGATAAGATAGTACAGGCTGCCACATAAATGAGGAACGTACCTAAGTTCCGATACCCAAAGATAGAAAGATCTTTATTTGGCCTATGACTTGCCGGTGAATCAGTTCTATGTACAATGCCCAGATTGCCTACATGTCCTTTATTCTTAGTTCAGTCAAATTTACGAACAAATGAGGGCGCAATTTACTATTTATTTTAGTAAAGGAAGGTGGTGTAATAATATATGTGTGTATAAAAAATTAGTTTATTTGGAAAAATTGTAGGTAATAGCTATGCTAAAGGATGAAAAATTAAGAAATATGGAGCCCTAACTTTTCCAGGTTGGAAACTTTTTTAACTTCATTCTTTTTAAGAATTTGAACAGATTCTGGAAGAAAAATTTATGACGTTTTTTCATCATTAAGTTTTTTCCATTACAAATGTCATTTAATCTTAAGCATCTTGGGTAACTGCAGTTTCGTGTCACTTCAGTTGAAAATTGCCTTATTTGTATGTACCTCAAAATTTAAATAAAAATTTAACCATTATATTATGTAGGATATCGTGTTGGATTTTACGATGACATATAGGTTCACAATGCGCTCCAGACGTTGCGTTACATTTTAAAAACCCTTGAAACTGTTATTTATATCAGATAATATTTCACTGGTTGTCCAACAGCTAGGAACTTGGCATTTGATGAAATATTACTTCTACCAGTTGGACGTGAAGTGGTAAAGAAATAGAAGGATAAGAATGACTTAAGTTAATACCCGTAATTATGTAGCAACATAACCGTAAGGATATCATCCCCATTTGCAATACTATCCTCAATTCTCTAGAAACCAGATTTTTAATCACAACCAAAGTGAGTGCTCACACCGTAACTCTGCAAGAGAAATTGCATTATTTCAGTTCATACCTACATAACGCAAAACTTAATAGTTTCGTCATTTTAATTTGTTAAAAATGTGTAATTCTACAAAACATTAACCACGTTGTTTCTCACGTGATTATCTTGAGTTTTATTATCACTTGTTAATAATCATTCTGATGTAGACCTTTTTGCTTTGATAAAAACCTTAAGGAATATCCCCAAAACATTTTATTTTATCACAAGGAATTTTAAACACAACACATATTCTTAGAAAATCTACAGTAAAAAAAATAAAGATTCATTAAATAGATTTAAAATAATAGCATGGATAATGTGATAATAAAATATATAAATTATCATTTTAAAATCGAAAAATTGCTATAAAATAAATCTGAAAAATAAAAAATCCTTTGTTAAGAAGCAAACTGTTTTAAATTAATTTTACTTGGTACTTTTTATGATAAAATATTTTCTACCTTATTTCTTGAATTCCATTTTTAGGATGTGTATTTTAAGCAAACGTTTTTTCACTGAAGGCAGTTAAATTCATTGGTAATTCTTTTATATTCTCTATATAATGTTCTATATATTCTTGAAAAAGTCTTACTGAAACAAACGTCTCCATTAACAGGCTGCGGGATATCGGTGGGGAAGATTGGCGCCCAAAGGCGGATAGTAGGAGGTGATGAAGCTGGCTTCGGTAGCTTCCCATGGCAGGTATGATTACTTTTATGTTCCTGTACTTATATTTAAGAACTGAGTTGGAGAAAACGGGCATTTATATAGCCAGCCTCTTTACATTACTGCTGAACTGATCTATGAAATATTGTTGGCTGTGCATACAAGAGTAAAGTAGGTATAATGCTAAAACTACTGGCTTCCATTTGAACCCGATTCTAATATGTTCCAACAATATAATAACGTATTTCATCACAAATAGTTTTTTTTCAATGTATATACTCGTATGCAGCCATTGAAATGGCATATCCAAAGTCTCCAATGAACTTGCTTTCGCGACTCGGGGAATTTGGTCCTTTTAGGCAAGGGCCCTAAGTAAGAAGACAAAGAGATCTTCTAAGGCCTACCTAATATCATTATTTGAAAACTAAAATAAATTATTCATTATTGGTGGTAATGATAAAGAATGGTGAGATATCTAATTCTCAAAGAATATTGCCCGTTACCATTTCTATTTTCAAAGAAAGAACTGGTTAGAATTACTTAAATGGTTCATGATAATGTTATTTTTTAATTTAATTAAGTTTGTATTAGTTTTGATTTTTTAAATTATTTTTGTTGCTTGATTTTTCCTTTACCAGTAGGTATTCTGCATAATCTCGGAGCGAAGTCATAAAGCATCTACAAAAACATGTTTAAGTGAAAGGCACGCGGAAGACGTTCAATGAGCAAAACGCTTCCCCAAGTGCCCCGTTATTTGAGCGCATTGTGTAGCTAGGAATCACAGAAACATTTTCTCACCAACGTTCGACATTAAAAACCTCAATTACACACTTTCCAATATCTCCGCTGAGCCCACGCCAAAATTTTGCCGGCTCTCATCTCTCTCAACCTTCAATAAGACTACTCCCAGGGTCCATTACCGTCCGTCCAATCAATCACTCCTCTCCGCGCACAACCACCACCCACGGTGTGTAACTTCACGTCCCGGGACATGCCCACATTTATCAATATGTCCGAAACCGACTTCCCTCGTACGCGGAGACCCGTCATTTCACCCACTCTTGTTTCCCACACTCTTCTCTCTCTCTCCCTCCCTCGTTCGCTAATTCCCTCCGCCACTTATCATGCTCTCTTCCCCCTTCCACTCCTCGACATGCATACTCTTTTCTCCTTGGACCACAGGCCTACATCCGCATCGGGTCCAGCCGCTGCGGAGGGTCCTTGGTCAACCGATATCACGTCGTCACCGCCGGTCACTGCGTCGCCAGGTGAGTACGGACCCAAAATCTGCGCCGTCATCACGGCCGTGTGGCCCCCTCCTGATGGTCCAGACACCATTCTTCGCGGGGTCAACTGTCTCTAACGAGCACTGAAAACGCATGCGGCCTTACAGTAGAGAAGCGCCCATAAGTTATCCTCCTCTACCGCGGGTTACACTTTTTCACTCTTAAACGAGATTTTAACCATAAAAATAGGGTGGCGTCTCTATTGGGCATCCGGAAGCTCTTTTGATTGCTCTATTTGGCATCTTGTAGCTTCAGATTGCATAATACTACAAAAGGGCTGTTTTCAGAATTTTATGAAGATTACATTTTAACTCTAAAGTAAAAGTACAAATGTTTAATGTGACGATAGTGAATATAAAACGAGCAACTATTAGGGATAAATTTTGGCGTGTTTTCTATAGATAAATTACTTTATTTTCTAAGATTTTAAATTATTATGTTAATTATTATAATGTTCACAAAATCGAGCTCGTCACCAGAGGATGGCATAAATTTGTTGAAACCTGGGTCGTGCAATAAAATAATTTTGAAATGGTAAGATACACGACATTTTTAAGTAAAAGTTTTTCTCTTTTCCTATACCACCTTTTGTAAATTATTAATTATAGAAAAAAATAATTAAATGAAAAAATGTATATTAAAAATACTTTCAGAAAAATCCCTATGTATTTCACGACTTATTTTCAGTTCAATTTTCCATGAGCATAAATGGTTTAATCTGATAAGTTGCCCATTAAAAAATAACTCTATTCTTCGTGACGGTAAAATGAATATAACTGATATCTATATGCTCTGTGTGCTATATTTAATTTTAATAAGCCACTATTATGTTTATAAGGCATTTTCTGGCAAATCACTATGACTTACTAAGACAAGGTTTTACATGAAAAATATGCAATAAATTATAAAAATCTTATTGGTCTGCATCTTATATTTCGGCCCCAGTATCATTATCATATATGATGCCGCAAACAGAATATTTACCAAGGGGAAAGAGGAATGTGCGAATGCTAAAAACTGTATAAATATGAATCTCTTTTATCTTAACTGTATGCAATAAAATTTTGGGGCCGAGATATCCACTGCAGTAGCGACTGATCATAGTTTGTTTTATCTCATAAATGGAACAGAAAATGAAACGGACATAACCAATTGCTATAAAAGCAAATCTTGACTAATGTCCCGAAAAAATCGTAAAATCTTGCAACTTCAATAAAATATACTCGGCTGATAAAAAAGATAATAAAGATATAAAATGTTACCGAACCCATCGTTATTATCACCGCAATATTTCTCATTCGTAATAAATATTTGAAAAAATCAATGCAAATAAAAAATACAAGAGATAAGTTGAACTTTATTAAATATTATTTTTAATTCATTCTACCTACTCATTGCAGAGGTGCAAAATCAAGGCTATTGCTAAAGAGCACTCATGGAAAAAATGTCACGGATTATGCACACAGTACTCATTTGAAATTAATTAAAACTGATCTATTTTTAAATTCATTCTTCCAGCCGTATCTGTGATATTTCAATTTCACATGCATAATAAAATAAAACAAAGGTAGGTATCGTTTCATCTCAAATACATTTCATCAGCATTCATTTATTTCCCAGAAGACATAACCATATAGTAATGAAATTTAAAATAAATATATTTCAACGATCCGGATTTCGAAAAAGTAATATTCAAGCAAAAGTCAGTCATCACAAAGTCAGCACCTGATGATGGCCTTTGAAATCAAAACCCCAGTCGTCAATAAGCCTTTTCCAACTGAATGGGGCCTCTGTTGTATGGCCGAAGGGAATAATGGTTACTTACGGGTATTTTAATTTTTAATTTTTCCGGTCTATTGTGTCTCCGTGTCTATTGTGTGTTGTAAATTGGGATATTGTTTTCATCTGATGGGGAGGTTGCGTTTGGCTTGCCTTGCTTTTAATATGGCACATTAAATAAAAACCTTTCAATAATAAATCCAGAATTGGTTTCACCAAGGCATGCCATCAATTTTAAAAGTGAATAATCAAAACAGAGAGAAACCAATTTTTTTGTTTAAATTTTTTTTGAAATTTTTTACATTTAAATTAACAATGATAAAAGAGGTACTGAAAATAGTTTTTTTTAATTATTTGAATACAAATTACGCATTTAGAAGTAAATAATAAAAATGGTACTCCTTTTCACGCATAGAGATCAGAAGTATTAGAAAATTTACTTATCAAAGAGCATCTTAATCAATTTTTTTAACTGAAGGTTTTCTTGTTTGTTCTGTCAGATCTTAAAAAGTCCAAAGAGAAATAGACTTTTCTCGTAGAAAGAGGATAAGGATAGAAAATGTTTTACAACATACTGAGCCGGATACAACTTCATTGTTTGTTGACACTGATAGAATTGGGCCAACAAGCTCCACGGTGCATTGACTGTTAGGGAATAATTGAGACGATGCCAAAATGTTAAGATACTTGATATGCAAACTTCTTTTCAGTCTTTTTCGTCATCAAGAATATAGGAGAGCTCCAGGATGTAATCCGTAAATGAAACTGTTATTATCATGATTACATTTCTGTCTCAAGTTTATGAATTAATGATGTTACTGAAACTGCATAATAGCTATAATAACTGAATAATCATTCGGTGGTTTGATGGATGTTAAGACAACACGCCCTTGGCAATCGCTTCAATTAATGGTATTCATAAAATAACGCTCCACCAATTCAGATAGTAAAATCCCCCTCCGGTACAATCGTAAATCTTGTACGGGAAGTTTGTACAGAACTATCTCGAGTAAACAGCTTTAAATGATGCTCAGTATGATGGTCAGAATACAAAATGCGATGTGAATCTATTGCTTTCCTACAATACCTAATAATTCCATTATATATATATACACACTTCTTGTTCCTCGCTGTAGAATAATACGAAAAACCCAAATGTTGTTCTTCGCTACCGGCAAAAGAACACCTTTCTTGTACGAAAGCTTAAAATAATGTCATTCCATTCTTCAAGTTTATTTCTCAAACTAGGTGATTACCTCCTAATTTTTCTATCACTCCTAACTTCCGAAAGTTAAGTCGCCTCCCTGCCAATTGGTTTGATGAGAAAGACCTTCCTTGAAAACATTAGAATTGTTAATTCCAAAGAAATAATTGAAAAAAAGTAGCAACAGTTGAGAATGAATCATCAATAACCGCGAGAGTTTTTTTATTGTTTTCATTTTACTTACTTTCTGGCCTATTTGGATGAGTCGTGAAAAAGAATTCCGTAATCTTTCTGGAGGGCGCAATTAAACGAAACGCCCACAAAATTAGGCTTTTTGGTTGATTTGGAGTTGCGCTGGAGAACGCTGGAGTTCAACGAAATGAGAACCTCCTCAATGTGTATCCCCAGGGCCACTCCGAGGCAGGTGCAGGTGACCCTGGGGGACTACGTAATCAACTCAGCCGTGGAGCCACTGCCCGCCTACACTTTCGGCGTGCGTGAGATACGCGTGCACCCACGCTTCAAGTTCACACCGCAGGCGGACAGGTTCGACGTGGCCGTGCTGAAGCTGGAGAGACCCGTGCGCTACATGCCCCACATAGCGCCCATCTGCTTGCCGGCCAGGGGAGAGGACTTCCTGGGGCAGCACGGATGGGCCGCCGGGTGGGGCGCTCTTCAGGCCGGTAAGCAACACAGAAATGAATGAAGCAATGCTGGAACGGATAGCCGTTGGAGTCACTTCCTCACGAAGGGGGCGATATTTTGAAATTAAGCTTTAGAATATCCTCGAGAAAAATTATTAGTAGCAGTTATCCGATTCCCTTATTCTTATGCTTGTAATCAGTTTCTGACAGCCTACCGAATTCGAACGAGTTCGGGAAATAAATCGTTTTCGCTAACATCTTTTGTGCTCAAGGTGGGACACAAACCCACACCTGGAGCTTGAAAGATAAGCTACCAAATCTATAATTATAATAGGTAAAAGTAACAAAACAAATTTTGCTTTCCATTGCCCTTTGAATCATTCTACCAAAAAAAAATCACGAAAAATTCAATTATTATCCACAGCTACAGCATCACAATATTTGTGCCAATCTATTCTTTTAGCTGTGACACTCATAGTTGAAAACAAGATAATCCCGTCGTTTTCATTATCTTGCTGAGTTGAACCCAATCGGATATATTACACAGAGCATAAAGTAACAATAGAATATTTGTCATGCATGAAAGTCTGTGTGTATTCATTGCGTACCCGACAAACCGACCCACATCTCACACGAAGTGAATTAGTCGTGCCTATGGTAACATTTTTACTTAACACGTGTACTCATCTCTTTCAACCTTCACCCAATCTTCCCCACAGGGTCCCGTCTGCGACCAAAGACGCTGCAGGCAGTGGATGTCCCCGTGCTGGACAACCGACTTTGTGAGCGATGGCATCGGTCCAACGGAATCAACGTTATCATTCACGAGGAGATGATGTGCGCGGGGTACAGGGGCGGAGGAAGGGATTCTTGCCAGGTGAGGAATCACCCGCCCACCTAAATCATCATCCTACACAACCTGCCCCCAGCAATCGACGTTTGGCGTCCTTTTTAAAAGACCCCCATAATTTATGTGACTATCATTTTCGATTTTTCCTACCCTCATCCCCGCCCGTAAATGTGGCATCAATCTGAAAGTAAACCGCGGAGCCGGTTTAATATTTTTAGACTCAATTAATTACCGCACTGTCATTCTCTTCGACTGAAGATGTTTCGTGGTATTAAATGAGTAAAAAAATAATAAATATTAATTTTATATTCCTGTGGTTAGAAAGTGCTGGTCCTGTACGTGTGAGGCTCCGAAAATTGTCTCTTACCTGTTCATTTAAGGGAAGAAATGATCGATTAAGGAAAATTCCACCAGCCCAGATATTTTCTTACGATGCCTTTATAAAAATTTTTCATTTCATAATAGTTTATTCCAATAAAATATTCGAGTTAAGATAACTTTTGCATTTAACATATCAGTAATAGCATCCAAAATGTATTCGCGCTATATATGTGTCACCTTCAACTACACATGAATATGGTAACCCGATTACGGAAAGGTGATAAGACCGTTCAAGTTAAGAATCTTTAATTGCCTATAATTATCAGTTGACGGATGGAGTACTCAAAATCTATCATTGCCTCACATACATTTTTTTCATACGGAAAGGAATAACCACAGCATTCAAACCCGAAGTGTGATTTGATAGGTGAGTGTAGAGTTCACCTCGAACAACCTTAAGACCTGTGAAATACAGACATCAGAGTTCGGGGGGAGTTCCTTTCCGTGCCCTCAACGGCTTCCCAGGTAGCCAAAACTTAACACAGCTTGGGTATCGCTGGGAAAGTCACCGGGAATCGAATACCGGTCTACCGGTCGAGAGCCGATAGCTTTAACCACTAAGCTATCACGCCACCAAGGATATGAATATGTGACGGGGAAGTTGGCCAGCCGCTGCAATTTTCATGTTAATATCTCGTCTAAATTGTAAGGTATCATTTCCACATAATTGAAGGATATTCCACACGAAAGTAAATAGGGTGAAACAGGACAATGCCCTAAATACATGATAGCAGTAGCCCATCTGATTCAGGGTAGGTACTTTGGAACGGTTACAAGATATTTCAGAAACATTTTACCAAATATTTTGCACTCTTGAAACGCTCAATAATAAGAAAACCACTTGTCCACCACTATGTCATCCAATGAGGATTGCAAAAGTGATAATCCATGGAAAAATCATTAGCCTTAACGTCTTTGAATACGATCCTAATTATAATCACTACTCTTTCTTCATGCTGGAAATGCCAAACTTTGAATCAAAGTGATTTTATTTTCTGGTATAATCTCTTCAAACTCATTTTCGGTGCTCTCGGAAACCTGGTGACACACGAAGACTTAATCGGGACTCCATAGGGTACGAGGGTCATCGAAAGAGCCTGATGGGTGACAGAAACTGTAACGCTAACTTTATGCCTTCACTTCCCTCAGGGTGACTCTGGTGGGCCGCTGATGATGGAACGGACAGGAAGATGGTATCTCATCGGCATCGTGTCAGCCGGCTATTCCTGCGCGCAGAGGGGACAACCGGGGATCTATCACCGCGTCGCCCACACCGTCGATTGGATCACAAGAGTCATCAATTCCTAATGGGAAGACTCCCTGCAACTCATCTTTAAACTGCGATTCTCACACTTGGTGGGCAGATGAGATGTACCGCTGCAAATTAGCTAAGTCTAGCAAACGCCGCTGGAAAGGATGTCGCCTAGAGGGCTACTCCGCACCCGATGTGTAAGCGTCTTTCGAAGTGTCACAATCCAAGGAGCAGACACTTAAGAAAAGAGGGAAGGTGGTGCCATGAGGTCTTCCCCTTTCTCTTAATAAACAGTGATAATCCCCGAGGGCTAACGCTGTACGTAGTCTCCCAGGGCCCAGGCCACTGTTATCTTTCTGCGTACTCCCACCCCCAAGTGTGACAGTGACTTTCTTTGCCAAAGAGTGGGAGAGGACAGTTTTCCCACCTTGACTCTAAGCCAATTCCAAATAAAAATAAGGTGATTTGTGTACATACGGAGGCACGGGTTGATAACAGTCACTAATATGTAAATTCCTCCATCGTACAATGCGACACCCTCTGGTATGATTTAAACCAACAAAAGTCGCAGGAACTATGGACTACTCTCTTGTAGACAGGGGACGTCCATCGTTCACTCTCACCACGGGACTACGACCTTCCGTTTTAATATTATGAACCTGCCGAAAGTGTATATATTAGTTGCAACAGCCTCACTTTAGTCGAGAGTCTGTGATCCCAGCCCTTAAACGATCACTGTGGCCAAACTTTGCAAAGCTGCCCTTCGTCCCTGAAGCCGGCTGAAAGTCGAAATAATATAAGTTACTTTACACAATTCGGTCACAGGTAGCAATCAAAAGTGATCTATTTCCCATTATTTCATGCCACTTCACTGAGGATAATCAACGTAGCATAATCAGTGTTTGTCTTTGGAAAATAATGGAATAGTAATGGAATTAGTCTCTTCGTTTTAATTAAGTTAAGCAGCATATTTAATTTTTCACGTTGTTAACTTAATGAATCATCTCAATTGTTATTTAATTTTTATTTTTAATTGGACGAGTAAAATATTGTATTACATGACGTTTATAAAGATCAAGAATATAGACAATGACGCATGACTGCCTACGCAAGTGCTTAATTCAAAACCACAAATATGTCATTCCCATGGCAATTCAACCGAGCAGTGATTAGTTCCTCTGAAGTACACTCGCTGGTAACATTAATGAATGTAATTACTGTTTTCAAGCATAATTCCTTTCAAACTAAATATTCAATTCAAGTGAAAACAATGAGTTGGTAACCTAGGTAATTCGAGAAACTGAAAAAAGTGAACTAGTCTTTTACATGAATGCGACTCTTATCTAGTTCACAGTTTAATAATCTGTACCATACCGATATTGAGGATAATTTTAAAAATGAACCAAAATATTGCACACCGGGATTATATGATCGATTATTTGACCATCCTGAGATATATAAATATAACTGTTTATAATGCATTGTTAGAAGGTATTAATTTATAAAATGGACTGATTAATGAATAATATCATCTGCTATTATTTTGGAGCGTTGTCGGTGTCAAAGAACACTTCTGATGACCTAAGTCACTATAATGAGTTCAACTGGAATTATGAGTGATATCATTGAACACTTCTGATGAGCATGGTCGTTAAAAGCAGTTTAACTGAATAATGGGTGATATCATCATTTGGAAACCGAACAATTTTATTTAACTTCATTGTAATAATGAAGACAGCGTTACCAGGTTCAAGAAGAACCAGTTTTTAATGTTTTGTGGATGATACAGATGTACACTTAGCCTCTGATAGCTTAGTCAATGAAGGCGTAATTGCTTGGAATAAAATATAAAGTGAAGCATGTATTGTATTTTTTTATCACTTGCTTTAGCGACGTTGTTTTCAAACAAGTCATCTAATTTTTAGAGATGTTCATTAAAACTTTTACACAAATATACTTACGCTCTCCACATTCTAGATAATGATTAATTCGCATCGCCAAAATAACCAAGACTGGATATGTGGTGTTGCATGATGGCGAGTGTCATGAAGGCATTAAGTGCTCGCACTGATCTTGTTTTCAGGCTTCAATATACAAGTTAAGTCCATGTATTGGAGTTGTTTCTCAATTCCCTCCAAATGAAAAATAAAGCTCTCCAAAATTTGACGCCTTCTGCTTTTTTTGATGTTAAAGATAGAATTTTGTCAATGATATATTTAGTTGAAACAGCTGATAAAATAAATACCTTATACACGACAAATGAATATTTTTATTTAAAATTCCATTTTTACCTGTTTACTATTAAATTTAATCAACTATGGTAAGTATGGCATTTTCGGTATTGGATCAAAATACATAGGTAAATTAAATATCAGTGGGTATCATTGGGTGTACATTAAATTTCGACCCCATCCTCTGGTCGCTGAGTCGACAAGATGCATATAAAATTTTTTTGGTGCTTGCGTTTTCAATAATATAAATATTAATGAAGTAGATAAACTAATAATTACTTTCAATTGGTATTTTGGCCAGATGCTCACGCAACACCTACTACTTGGAATATATTAGAATGTGGGTGCATGCATCCTGCAAGCATTTAGATAAAATTATGTGAGTAACAATCAACCCATACATTCAGCATGTATTTAGATAAAACTATGAGGGTAAAAATACCCCCCCCCCACAGAATCAACCCGTATGTTTGGATAGGTCAGGATGGAGCTCATTTCGAACTATATTCCACGGTGCTTGAAATTCTCCAATTCAAGGTTGATTCCTTTACCAGAACCGCCACAGATTTTCTACAGAATTTTTGTTTCCACAAATTTACTTTTCCTCCAGATTTTACCGTCTGAGATTTCTGAATTCCAGATATCAATGAAACATACATTTTAGATGGGTTTATCGAAAGGCATCATATGAAATTTTAAACCATTCACGTTGCCTGAATTATAGCATCAAAGCATTATCTACCTATTGTTCTATAAACATGTGCCATAAATCTCGTTACACGGTCAAAACAGAAGCGATATTTCTATCTGCGTGGAGAAATAAAAGTCGATATCTAAAATCACATGCCGAATACGTGTCACTTTGAAGATGAAACGTCATTATTAACTCTTGTTCAATCACTTACGGTGATCGTAAATTCCTTCGTAAGTTAGCCGGATCCCGATGCTTGATAAACATGTTAGACCAAAAGTACAATAATTTTATATTCTACACAAAATATTCGTCATAACTGTTCTATTATAAATATATATACTACTCTTAACACATTCAATGACTAGAGTCGAGGTACATATAATCATGGCAGCCTCTTAATAGTAGAAATTATACACTATTATAGTAAAATTACTATTTACTTTTATTATCGTACTAGAGTAAAAAATTGGGTTATATTCAGCCGAAAGATTGAGAGAAGTCAACAATTTCCATATTTTTTTAACGGTTGGCCACAGGTTCATGCAACAATTTCATGCATCATTTAAATCATCTCCTTCGAATTTCCACTCTGAGAACTAAAACAATTGTGCACGTAATTAAATTACAAAAATTATCGTAAGTATCGAACTCAGGACTCCTTCTTCGACTACCCCAGTGTTTTTAGTAGACCTTATAGGCTTCAACCCTGCTTGAAAAATTTTATTTTCATCTTTCAGAATATTTTACAAATACCACCATAATTACGCCATATGAAATAAAGGGCTTTAAGAGGATTTCTGGCGTAAAATCTGGCGCTCCAAGGAAAGTATATCTCATTTTTCTGGATTTATCTCCAAGGGGTCTACGGCAATAAAATTTCAGAGATATCTTTCTAGTATTTAGTGTTGTAAATTAGGATGTACCGATTAAAAAAATACCTATCACAGTGGAGATTATCTGTTGTGTGGACTAATTTGTGCCTTATTGCCTGTATAACTTACGAAAAAACCTATTTCGATCAATATCATTTTCTAAAACTTCGGCGTTTTCTTACTTGAAATTCATTATTATATTTTTTGTTTATTGCAACACTACTAAGCTAGATGAAGGGCGCACTACACGACAGAATCACATTTGGCTGGCCAAAACCTCGATATAAAAAACAATCGATATCTCATACAGAAATTTCAACAGTGGCCAAAAGTGGCTTACAGTTTTATTCTCTGCACTTAACCGTCAGTAATCCCATAAGAGACCATGTGCTTGTTTAACTGCCGTGAAGTCAAGTGCCTGGTAAAACATGAAATATAGATGAATTAACACGAATCATTCGACATTTTTAACAATATTGGAACCTTCTGAACTCGAAATACATGCTCACCTATGTTATAGGCAGAAACACACCAAAAGAGCACCACTATATTTTGAACTATAAAGACTAAGTTTTGAAATATTTCCTCATAATTATCTCGAATGGATAAAATTTCGCATGAGGCCAAAATCTCTACCTACTTGATGAAGTGTCGCTTTCTATTTGAAACAAGTCATTTTACCCGAAATATTTTGATTTTTATAGAGGACTTTTTTTTCTTTCTTAATGAGAAACACTTAAGCAACTGCAATGCCTCTCTGATCCGTCACCCTTGCCTACGTCTTCTAGTATCGGGATAAACACTAACTGCATTCTATTAAAATCAAACTTGGTGATTAGGCTTGCACATAAAATCATCCATGTGAGGTGAAGTACTTTAACTAAACAAAAAGAGGCAATCGGTATTTTCAACAGGCCATTATAATGAGAGATAAAAGTCTTAAGTAAATTTCAAACATTTAAATATGACGCCAAGTCACTGAAAAGCGTTTTGTTTTAGAACAATAAAGGGTAGAGCAACAATTTATTTAATTAGAAGCTGAAGCGCACGATTTCGTTTCGGACAATTTTTCATCTTGAAACTGATATGAATTATACTCAATTCAATAATAACAGTATTTATTCAGCATTCTTTTGAGTGAAAATTACGTGAAAAAAATGACACAGTCCTCGCAACAATTCAGAATTTTTAACGGTATCCTATGGATATTTCAGAAATGAAAAACTATATTAAAGATGTGTCGCAGATACCTTAGATGGCATCTAGAGGAAAACCTAGGGTATCATTCATTTGTAACCCTTTAGGTGCTACAAGGTGTATACGAAGACGACATATATCAGTTATGTGAATTAACATTTGGTTTCTACGTTTGGACAGATCCTACGGTACGAAGACTCTTAGAACCACATTGGAGGGTAAATTTACCGGGAAACGATATAGAGGTCGACCTAGATTGAAATATATTAAGCTAATAATAGCTGCATTAAGTTAACAATACCCGTCAGCTCCATATCCTACACCGAAATGAAACGACTCACAGAGAATAGAAAAATATGGAGGAATGAGATAGCTTTCAGAGTCTAAGGGTTGAAAACCAAAGAAGAATTATAGTAAAAATCTGAGCAAAAAGTGCATATACACATCATAATTTGCACCTCCTACAGATCCCAAATTCAGCCTGCGAACACCCGATTTTCAAAACTAATATCCTTTAGACTTAGACTACTATCTGTGGAACAATTTTCCGACTTTCATAAACGAGTGTAATATTATTTTTCACTTGGAAAATATCTTCAAACCTGATGGACATATTTTTCTATGAGGCTTTTGAAATTCTATAATGCCACTCTGAAGGTCGATTAAAACAACATTCAATCTATTTCCAAGTGAAATTTTATGCTCCACAGACATTAGTTACTTATGATATTATCGCCTAATTTTAGCATAATCGAACAAAGTAAAAAACACGTAGGTCATTAAGCGGTATGATAGAGGCAATTATGTATGATGAACAAATTATCGTATCTTTAAACTAGTAGTAATTACATTTTTAAGGTGTTCTGAAAGCGTATCAAATGGCACCATAAACTCATCCACGAAAAATTAATTAGTTACAGTACAACATCCATGACCGAAAACGAATTCAAATCCAAGCCCTTTGGGTTTTCCGACGAGTGCGATACACCACGAGCTAATCAAAGCGGCATGTTTATCAAAATAATTAACATCATATAGGTTACATTTTTATGATAGCAGTAAATAGAACCTGGTCATGATAAATATGGAAAATATAGGCCGAAATAAATATTAAAATTATGAAATAACCAAATACGAACGCATATTATTATAGCTATGGTCAATGTCAAAAGTAAGAGACTTTCGAGTTGTTAAAATAAGTATCACTATTATGACACACGTGCTATGCAAATAATTCTAACACATTTGCGGAAATTAAAAAATCTAAGAAAACTATAAATTGTACGAGGTATATGTATAACCTCATATAGGTACTCTTAAAGAGCCAATTCAGTCAGAAACGACGCAAAATGAATTTAATAATGTGAAAACCTAATTGTAAATAGAATTAAATATATAAAGACCTGCAACAATTTACAACAACTGTGATGATTAAATAGAGCTCTCCACTTTGAGAAAAGCATTTAGAGTTAAATTTTTATTTGCACAACTGAATAAACTACCACAAATGTATACAATTCCTGTTCACGAAAAACGATTACCAATAATGACTACAAAATTAATCTAAGAAACCTGGGGCCATAATGAATTTTACGAAAGTTA
>LYUA01000485.1:137609-158952 GCA_002093875.1 Calopteryx splendens | reverse complement strand
AGCGGGTGACTCCGTTAAAGTTACTGTCGCGGCATTTCCCGCAGTTTCTTCGTTACGAAGATAAAGAAAAATGTCGACTAGAGAAGTACATCATTATACATTTTTGATAGATAAGGCTTGAATACACCCCAAAATAATCACTATGGCATGTGAAAGTCATGCATCGAAGGTGGGGGGGGGGGCATTTCCTTTTCCTGTACCGACACTAGGTTTCCCATGAAGTTCTATTAACCTCAAAATCTCACCGCTTGTATTATAGGCGGGGTTGTCCAAACGTATCACTAGGGATTTGAACCTGGTATCCTCTGGTCAGCAGCCGAACGCTCAACCATCAGTGCATGTTACTATGCAGCAGAATATTAATCTTATCGATAGCAATCTCTTAATCAACATAAACCAAATAAATTTCAGAGCACGCAGGATCCTGAATGTACCGTTACCCTATAGCATAAATTACGTTGAAATAAGTACGTGATGAATATAATTTATTATCAGAACACAGAGAATTTCTGCTGACATTTTAAATGGAATAAAAAAATACCTCACACAATGTTCAGCAATATCTGTGTTTGCAGGGGGAGCACATTAATCTAACTTCTTTCTGCTGGACTTGCCTCCGATTAAAAACAGAGGAATGGCGCTTTTAGTTCATTAACCTCCTCTCCATCTATTTATATTGGCATGCATTTGCGACAGAATGTGACGATGATAAGAAAAGCGCAAATATGCAAATGCAAATAGGTAATCCTGAGGTGTGAATTTTTGGACACAGCTCATTACCTCAGCAACGGTTAAGGACCACAACAACAATGATCGAAGGACCTACTCGTAAATGCAACCTTTCCTCCGTATTGCTAACAAATCACATTCACTCGATATTTCAGAAAGAAGGATGGTTTCCAAACGGCCACTGCCACACACCCCCGATAAGGCTCGGACAAGTTGTCATTTCCTTCCGGCGCTTAATCAATTTCTAATTGAAATACACTTTTCGTGTCGCTTTGAAACAAACATTCTAGGCACTCAATTTGTGGATTTATCTTTTATAATCGATCAAATTACATATTTTTACAACGCATTACTTCAGCTCGGCTCCGATCTATTCAACGTGGCAACCTCGCTGCGGCAAGGTTCAAAAACCCATGCATACCATGAGCGGTTACGACGATATGAGCCACTCAAGTCATGTCCGAGGTGAGAGCGGCGGAAGTGGCAGGTAGGCCACGCCCCCGAAGTCACGTGGCAAGCATTACACACTTCGCGGGAGACATAATAAGACAAGAGGGCGAAGACCTAGAGCGAACACAAAGCAAGCAAAGCCGTGACACAACGTGAGTAACGGCATCAGAGGATACCGACGCGGGGGAGTCACCGAGCGGAGAGATTTTTTAGCGGCATGCCCTCCTAACACTTGCACGATAATAGACGGAGATGGATCAAGGGTTTGTTGGCGCTCTTTCAATTAAATTTGGCGATCCATTGAGTGCCCACAACGGCCTTTCGGATGTTTCTGGAACAGCGGCCGGAAAGAATGAAAAATATATTTATACGGAGTTGGGGGAGAGGGGGGGGGGTGTGACCACGCTCTAAATTCGATGAAACTTCACAAAAAATGTAAATAGCACGATGCGGCAGATAGTATTAAACAAATCCAATTACGCAGGTAAACTACCTCGCATTGAATAGGTATGCATCTCATTCATGCGATAGAAAACGTCAGTATTTTTTTTAATTTCGTCATGCGAAATTGAATGGTTTAAATGCCAGTTCAGCAGCTCACATGTTTACTAAAGTAAAATACTGGCCATTTAAATAGGAGAGATATGTTTCATTACAGATCTTTCGCAGTCAATCCGTCAGACGGGTCAATCGTAGTAACACTCTTTGTCTGTTTCCTCGAATTCCCGGTCATGATGATTAGATTTCCCTGTCACTTCATTCAAACAGCCCGCAGCCGCTAGAGATGGGGTAACTCTGAAATACTCCCGTCCGACAGTTTAAAATCTAAAAAGTTGGCTCACAATTCAGGTTGTTATTTACATTGGATAAATCAAAATTGACAATAAAATAACATTTTTCGAATCTTCCTTTGACTATACTCTTAAATATTATATAGGACCTCTTGTTTGGCCACGAGGTAAAGGTAACCATTTTGCTATTTATTTTTATACTCTTAAATGTTAAGTAATAGTAAAGATTTTTGTCATAACTATTGTTTGTTACTATATGTTATTTATTTATGTGCAGTCATAAAAAAGTCCTGATGAAACAAACGTTAAATGGTTTGTTATTTTTACATTTTTCTTTTTTTTTAACTTATGTCATTTATTTTTACAGTCAGCACTATTTATGCATGAAACTACGCTAGAAGATAAATTAATCACACAGACATCTTAATACTTTGACACCTGCTTTAGCACGAGAACATCCCTTCATTTTAAAGCATATTAGCATATTTTTTATACTCGTCCATCAATTATAAACGCAATTTCCTAACGTTGCGCACATTTTTAATGGATTACAAAATTGAATGAAAGCGAACTTAATATTTCGCACATTTTTCGACGGTGATTAAAACATACTTAATACCTATGTGTTAGTGCTCAAGGAAGAGGCATACATGGGTTGCATCACAATCTGACCTAGTATGGCATCCAGAATTTTCTTCATTCATCCTTCCTACCATTCCATTAAAAAATAATATGCTAAAAATCCACGAAACATGTCCGCATCGAATTTAGGACACTTAGCATATGTGTATAAGGTTATTTTCATCAACTCAAGACGCATGCTAAAAAAGAAATAAACCATCCCAAAAGGAGGAATCTGATTGGCAATTTGGTAAAGACTACCGGCATATCAAATCCGACTCCAGCTGCGGTAGCCAAAAAATAAAATAGCATTCACTTAGTCCGGAATTTCATTAATGTTTCACAGGTATCAAGCGCTAAAAGGGAAGGGACAAAATAATCACCGTCCGGAATATTTCCTCGTAGATATAATGCCAAACTAAACGGTTCCTGCTTTTTTGAGCTAAAAATTAGAACTTGACACTTGTGGTCCAATTAACTTTAAAATGTGCTAAGTGGTAAAGAGGTTGTATCCTAATCTCGCCCCATGAATTCCAGCTACGACGACCTATCTAAGGAACCAGGCATCGCCGTCGGGAGGACGGAAGTGGCCTCATCTAGTGGCCGGGGGTCGAGCGGGAGCCGCCGTCACGGAAGGAAAACAAGAGCGGGCCACCGGCACACAGTGCACCCTAACCCTCTTCTGCTGGCTGGCTGGGGGTTGGCCGGCGAGGAGGGGGTGCACCATGGAGGCGGGCGGAGGCGCCTTCGTGGCCCCTTGGTGGCTCATCACGGCGCGGTGCACGCCGTATGACGTCCCCGTCAAGCACGCCGTCATCCGCCGCCCACCGCCCCCGCCTCCTCCTTTGCCCGACAGACGGCATCACTTCGTGGTGGACAACCCGCGGCCGTCTCCTAAGCCGCCTAATAGTGAAATGGGTGAGCATTCTTTCAACTCTATATCTTAACGACATATCTCCCTCCCAGTTACGTGTGGTGCGCCCAGTGCTCCCAGTTATGTGTAGTAGGACCCAGAAAACTATTTTTCACATCCCTCTGAAATATTTTCCGAAACATCTATTTCCCCTAGACTACTAGTTTTTTCCGTCACATTCAGTTTCAACTCGCATTCATGCCGTCCAATATACCTATTTTCGTTTTCCCTCTTTCATTTAATGCAATACAGCCGCCTTCTAAACGTACTATCACAGCCGACGGGGATATTGACAAATCACCATAAACATTTTACTATGCTGGTATATTTCTGCGCCTAACATTTCTGTGAACATTTCTGGTACAGAAGTGCATTCATAGCATTTTCGTAAATACGAATGGCACCAGCAATTTTAAATATCTATGTCCGTAAAAATACATTTTACAGTAAATATAAATCTACGCGCGCAGAAACATACATTTCCGATGGGTATACCTACTGGTATTTATTCCTGCGGAGTTACTGGGACACAATATTATTGATTACTCTTACTCATTATAAGAAGTGCCTTTTACATCCGTTTTTTACCGGCAAAAACTTTTAATGGGAATTATTTCTTTGGACAACTTCACGCCACCAAATTAGGGGTTACGTAGAGCCATAGGGTAAAGAAAAGGTATTTCTCCTATGGTAGAACGATGGGGTTGGGGATTTTCTTTGCCGTAAGTAAATTCCACCGCAATTTGAAATAAAAGCTTTATAATCGGTCACTCTATTTATGTGTCAAACTAAATATTTGCCAATTCCACGCTCAATTTACTATGAAAAAGGTTTTCAAAATGTTAAATCTCATCTCCTTACAAGCCGTAAAAATCTTGACTTACGTCGATCAATCGGATCATCAATAATGATTTATCCTGGAGTTTGTACTGTAACTAAGATCATACATTTATAAAATGTTGCCCAAATTTCATTTCACTCAAGGTAAATCGTTTTTAAATAAACACGAGTTGGAAGGGAAATAACGTTTCGGAGAGGAACCAACGGTCCACAATATAAGTCAAGCAGCCAATAGTCACGAAATGCCTTCTGCCATCACTTCCACGATAAGGACACACGCCATCCGGTCCCGCCTGAACTGATATTTTTGTTTAAGGCCATTTTCTATACAGGTTTTCGGAAATAAAGAAAATACAAATCACAAATCATCAACAAATGTTTTTATAAGTCCCTAAAGTGATTTTGGAATAAATACGTTCGCCATTTCTAGCATTATCTTGAAATATCTGAAGCAAAATCTAGTAATTATTATTTTACATTTAAGAATGTTTTTATAGCGCTTAGTTTATTCTATGAGTAACCAGTTTCCAAGCATTATTATTTAGAACAGAAACATTTTGTTTTTCCACATAAATTTTACTTCACAGTGAAATACATTTGTGGAAAAACAGAGTTTCTTTTCTTGATATGAATTTAATTTCAAATGTGTATTGTTTATGCGTTATAGAGAGTAGAAGGAATATACTTAGTGGTGGAACAAATCGTGTTTGTTCAATTTGTGTGTCTGAGCAAAGGTGTTTTATATCAAGCAATTGCTCATTAGCTTATAAATACGCATGTATGATCAACTAACGAGTGAATAACTTGCCTCATTTCCGCTCAGTTACAGGCAATCAGTGTGTCACTTCAAAAACAATCGTTCAATCTTTCTCTGAAAGATCATGTTGTTATGACGTTAAAGCTAGTCTACTGCTAAAAACATATAGCCTTCAAAATACTGGATGTTGGATTTGTGGTTTTTCTTACTATTATACCTATTATTTGTATTTATATGCAAGCATGAGTTAAAAGAATAATAATTTAATAAGAGGAAATGTTTCGATAAAAACTTGATGGATCAATTTAGGCAACCTTTACTTCTGCTTCCTGAGATAATATATGAAAATAATAAACTAATTGATTGGTTCTTACCGGTTGGAGTACAGCAATCGGCTCAGTTCCACGCCGCACAATTAATAAATGCACGAAATTAACTATTCGTATTTTCGATGGAGGCAGACTAAGAAGTGCTTACAGTGATATTTCAGGAATGCAGAAACGAAATATTCTAATCAAAAGATATGTCAAATATCATGATCCAGAATTTAATAACTTCCGATGTAGATTTCCACACTTTATACAAATAAAAACGAAATGTGGTTAGGAATTTCTGTGATTTTTAAATTTCGTAAGTAGCAATAGTTTTGTCTTTGCTACGCTACAGTTTCTAGCCAGGGGAAGCCTGCAGTGCAGCAAGGCATAACTGTTACTACTTACACAAATAAAAAAATCACAGAAATCCTAGAGTTTCTTTTATTTTTATTACCGATGATGATGAGTTCCCTATGTTATTTGGAGTATTCGGCCTCAAAGCGTCTTCTTCCTGGTACACACACATAATCTATCAATTTTTATTTAGAGGAAGTAAAAATCAGGCACAATCGGCGCGCGCGCCTGGTGGATTTCCCGGAATTTATTAATGTTAAGTGACTCACCGTTCGAGAAACTGGGAGCGTAGAGATGTTTCTCCCTTCCCCGTTAGTTGTAGATGAGTATCTCTCGTGAAATGACTCAATCAGTGAAAGTGTTAGTGGGTGCGTTTCTCATTGACCCGTCCCCGGAACTTCTCCTTCGCAGAGTGCGGCATCCCGAAATTGTCCCCGCGCGGGATTTCCTACCAGAACGAGGAATATGCCGCGGAGGATGACGCCGACGCGCCTCACGACGACGACTTCCTGGATGACTCGGAGGACGGCATGGGAGTGGGGGAGGCGGCGTTCGGCCCCGAGGACCCTGGGGGCGGCGGAGCCCTGCGCCCGGACGTCCTGAGCAAGCGGATAGTCGGGGGGAGCGAGGCCCGCTTCGGGGAATTCCCGTGGCAGGCGCACATTCGAATCGCGGGATATCAGTGCGGGGGCGTGCTCGTGGGACGGGCCCACGTGGCGACGGCCGCACACTGCGTCCACAGGTGAGGGGGCCACTTTTCCCTGAAACCCTGGCGAATAACTTACGGGGTTGGTCTAATAATATAGAAGGTACATGTCAAAGAATGCAATTTAATCGTCGGTCGGCGAAGAGGAAGCCTCACCAAGCAAAATGTTTGCATGCGAAAAACAGCTCCAAAAAAATTATTTTCAACTACAAAGTAGCATTCGTAACAATTAGATAATATTTTCCCGAATGACATGGGCACTATGCTTCAAAAATCTTAGCGTAAATGGTTTTTAATAATTTAATTTTTGTTCCACAGCGTCATTAAAAACTTTATCCTCCTAAACGTTTGGGGGAAAGTGAGATTTCAATGTACATCGTGTATGCTGTCTACGCTTCAAACTTCCGATTTGAGGAATAGTTATTGAAAGACAAATTCTGGTCCTCTTTTTTAACTTCTAATAGATGTTGAATAAATAAAATTCCTGAAGGGGAATGGAGGCTTACACTTACTACAAATATTTCAATCTTAAAATATTTAACCAAAATATATAAATACTATCAGACATGAAAATGCATAATCGGAATTAAATTTTAACAATTGCCAAATATTATTAGCCTCGAGATATAATACTGAATAATTATGGCATCCGGCAAATTTACTTTATATAATGTGTAAGGCCACTGGATGTATTTTGCTCTTGGTCGATACTTTTTTAAATTTTTTATGAATGGGAAAATTGATGCAAATTATTTTCAGCAATTTTAACTTGCCGTCACTGTTTCCAATTCCATTTTTGGTGTAAATGTTTTGGTCATTGCAGGTTAACGGTTTCATATCGCTGAAGAGGGTAAATTCGCATATAGTTTACGTAGAAATGTATGAAATACTAACTTTTTAATATGGGCAACTATCAATGGCTGTTGGACCTGGCATCAAGAATGTGATTTTATGAATGCGCCTGACTTTTAAATAGAATGAACCCACATTTCTTTTGACTGTTTTCATGCAAGAGCTCGCCTCCGAGACATCACCGTATTCCTGGGAGAGTACGACACACAGAACACGGGAATGTACAGCGAGCCCCTTCCAGGGGAGGCGAGGAGAGTCGTCAAGAAAGTCATACATCCCGAGTTCCAGTACAGAGTCACGCAGCCCGACAGGTATATAATAAGCTCCCCATAAACCTCAGCAGCAATTTCCTCAACCTCTCCTCTCTCCTTTCCATTCCCAGTGTCTTTAAGACGAGTCACAATCGCGCACATTCTCGCGGGCCCCGCAAATGGAGCGAGGATAATGCCATTTCCTCGAGCGATTTATGAAGCGTGATCGAAATTCTGGGATGATTGGTGAGATGCCCCGTTTCATTTTTCTCCGATCACCACGTCTCGCTCCAATCACACACTTTTTCCATTTTCTCCGCCATTCTTGGTTATTTCTCTCCTACATACCATAAAATCTCAATCTGGAATTTCATTTCCTTTTAACAGTGTGATTTCCCGTGTCGATTTGCTTCCTTGAAATTTAATTTACTCTGATCTGAGACTGAAATCTTTCTTGTTTCTTCATGTGAATGATTCAGACTAAAATGCATGGGACTAAAATACCCTTGTTGAATACACGAAAGTGAATAACCCTGAAAAGAATCCTGCTTTCATGCAGGAGACCGCCCAGCATGTTTTATTCCATCAATGCTTACAGAGGTCAAAAATCACTCTGATTTATTTGGCCCCTCCCACCCCCATATCAAGATCGCTCTACGGACCTCTCCCGACACTAACACGCTTGATGAAACCCGTAAGTGCCCTCGTATCTGCGTGACTTCATTAATGCGCGAAGAATGCCCTACTTTCTCGATATTTTTTTGGCAAAATCTTTTAAACTGATGATATTAAATCCTTCTCTTCCATCCGTTGGCGCTGCCCATGTGGAAAACAGATATGACTTGGCCCTGCTCCGCTTGTCCCGACCAGTGTCTTTCCGAGCCAACATCATCCCCATCTGCCTGCCGACCGCGGGACAGGACACTCTCTTCAGGGGGAGGCTGGGAGTGGTGGCCGGCTGGGGAAAGACGGACACGTCATATGGTGCGTACGAAACCAATTGAGGCCAACCGATGGAAACCGACTCGGGAACAAATTTCGCAACAAAGTTTGTTCGCGAGGTTGTTCTAAAATGTTAACGTTTGAATTACGTGACTGAGAATGAGTGAGTGTGTACTCTTGTGGTTTCAGCCCCTGGTAAACCGATGGGAAGCCAGGTTTACTTGCCATGATCTCAGAAGGGTCCGGAAAGCAAACAAATGAGAGAAATCAAAAACAAAGAAAACGGAAGTAAAATAGTGGGAGGGGAAATAATAAGTTTATTTTGCCTGCACATTTAAATTGTGGACAACCTATAAAACTGCCCTATTTTTGCCTCTTGTTTGAATCTCTTCAACGGTGTATATGCCTTGTTGTCCTGGCCCTTCCCTCAAAAAAAGGAAAATTCCCCTAATTGTAATGTCTACTTTAAAATATCATATTGGTAAAGAACGCATAGCCTCAATAACTCTAGCGTTTTTCTTAAGGAAAAATACATTGCTAGAATTTCCATAAATAATATGATTGCGTTAATTTCTGCAGCATTTTATTTTAATTCGCAGAAGATGATATTAGAGGGGCGCAGTAGCCTAGTGAAAAGCGTTTGGGTAATTTCCGGTGGGTCCGGGTTCGATTCTGAGTGACTTTGGGCACTCTCAGAATCAGTTAAACTGTGTCGCATATCGGGTACCAGGGTTTCAACGGAAACTGTAGACAGCACTGGGAAAGAAACCTGCTCAAATACATTGATATATGAACTTCACACGCCGTTCCACGGGGCTTGTAATTAGTATGAGGTGAGCTCTATCCTCAGATATCAAACAATCCTCAGGGTTTGATACTGTGCTTTTTTTCTTAAGATGAAACACACAATTAGAAAATATTAATGAAATTATTTGAATTAGCACCATACATTAAAAGGTGCAATGAACGTAGAAGCACTAAATGAATATTCACTAATTAAACACTGTACTTGATTGGTATGGTGCTTTTCTTACAATCTGCCAGTGTATGATTCTTTGCTGCTACACAACAATTCACGAATTGATTACGAAAGGTTTCTATCGAAAGGTATGTGAAAAGTGAACTTGAGATGGCACCCATTGCTGACATCTGTGTTGTCCTGGGTGAAGACAAAATACAAATAATAATAAATAATGGGGTAATCTAGCTTTGATCATCCAATCAGCTAAATAATTACAGTCATTGATGAGCGCACTACAGTGCGATAGGTATGCAATGAAAATCAATGAGAAGAAAACGAAGTTAATGCGGTTCTCACCACATATGAAGCCTAAGATAAACGTTAAAGATGGAGGGTATGAACTTGAGCATTTCGAACATTTCAGCTTATCAATAAGTGTTTTAGACGGAGTTAGGCAATGTAGTATGGATATGATAAGGATAATTGCATTAGGCAAAGAAGTTTAAACAGAAAGGATTGAATTTGACAAGGACCTAGGGTAAAGATGTAAATAGAGACTAGTGAAGACATTGATAGAGAAATTGGTTTTGTATGAATAGGAAACTTGGGCGTTGTGGACAAGTACAGATTGGAGGCTTATAACATATGAGTGTGGAGAAGGATGGAAGTGAAGTGAATGGACGGAAAGGATATCGAATGAAGAAATTCTGGGCAAGGTATGGGAGGAGGGAAGGTTGCTGAGAGAAATCCAAAGGTGGGTAAAGTGGACGCAGGACGTTGAGTGGTAATGGAGTGTTGAATATTGTGAGAAAGGGGATAAGGTTGGGTAAGCGAGGTAGATGGAGGAAAAGATTGTGAATGTCTAAAATGAATTAGTTCCATCAGGTTACCAAATGCTTACTGGTACTAAAAATTCGAGCCTAGAAAATTGCATTAGTTGTTCTTATTTCTATTATCCGGAATTTATTCCAGTAAAAAAACTTTTCAAGCGTATTTTATTTATTTATAATATGAGTAATAGTAATAAGTCTAAATGGATAGCAGTCATCGAGAGCCATTGTCGTCCTCTATGGTGCTCAGAATGGGTAATTATGGAATTACATCCTTTCATATATTTTCTGGCAGATCAAAATTCAGTTCGATCCCGAAAAATTGACACCACCCAGGCACTTTCCAGAAAATAAGAGACCACGCTTTGGTCAAGCTATTGATTTTCTCTTACTTCGCCTCCGCTTAGATTTTTATTACACCCATTTCCAGATTAGTTGTTGAATTTAACTCTTCCTCCACTCCGAAAAATAAATGTTATAAGAAGTATTTGCGAAAGCATGAAATAATGAGTTCTCCCGTGTTTTTTTTTACATTTCCCTAAAAATGCATATGGTTTCAATTAAACTTTTTAATAAATTTGGTAGGGAATTCACTCTTTACAAATTAAAAATTAACATGATATTCTCTCAATTTGTTACATTCCAATTACCTATAGATCTGAAATTATTCTTAAGCTCCAATGTCTCCAAACGCAAGGAGATAATGCACCTTCGTATAAACATTTTTTTTCATTTTCAGGTAAGACAGGGACAAACATTCTTCATAAGGCGACAGTACCTATACTGAGGGACGACGAATGTCTCCGTTGGCACCGCTCCAAGAACATTAGACTTCAGTTGCACAGCGAGATGTTTTGCGCCGGTCATCGGGACGGGCATTCAGATGCTTGCTTGGTAAGTTTCCTAAACCAAGTGGGATAGCTTACCAATTGATAAGCCTCTTGACACTCAAGGAATATGGAAAAAATGGTGGAACCTACTTCTACGTTGCCCTAACGTATTTAACCTTTCACCATAATGATTCAAATTAATGCTGAAAGATTTAAACAAATTTAATTCAAGTAAAACAGAATTCAATTACGCAACTGACATTTTTCATTTCCAAATATGCTTGATAAAATACTAATTAATTCCATATGAAGAAACATACTCTAAGACACTTCCTCTCTGATATATATTTTTTTATTACACAAGACGAGTACATGTTCACTCCTTTTCTAAAATTACGCAAATATTTCCTTAGGAACTAAAAATTTCAAACTTTATAAGGATTATTATAAACGATTAAATAAAGATTATACAAACTATTTTAAACTTTTAATTATTAAAAAAATAAAATATAGCCTACTATTTCTTCCAATATACGATCGATATGCGCTGACCTCATTAACGTAAATCTAAGAAAGTAAACACTAACAATTAATTCACTTATCAAAGAAAATTAAAAATTAAAACACTAATAATCATCTCAAGCATCAGTATGAAAATATGTGATGATAAAATAAGACCAGTTCTCATCATTAATATACATATAGTAATTTTCTAGTGGGTAAAGCCGTAGGGTATTTCAGTTTTTATTTCTGCATTTTCCAAACTCCATATCTAATAATGCACCAAATGCTCCTTTTTATTTGCAACGGAGTTATCTTAATTATAGAATTTAAAACATGAACAAATAATGCTTGACTCATGCCTGTGCTGAAATAAAAATTCCATTTAACTTTATCCGCCTGATTTTACCTTCCTCCGCGAAAAAGGTTCTGCATGACTTCACAAAAATCTCTAAATAGTAATTATCTATACCATCTAAACACGTTGCACCATGTTTAACTACATGTTGAAATTACAGATTTCTGGAATATCAGAATGTTTAACCAAATACTTATCATCGACCAATTATATAATAAATATTCCATTGTAGTGGCATCATAGTCGCCAGAGCCGCAAACCTCTTGGAGTTTATTCATGAACAGCGAGATACCAAAATTTTATTGTAATAATAAAGTTGCGATCAAAATGCATTTTATAAGAGTTCCCAAAACAGACTTTTTTGTGATATTTTTTCAGATATATTTTGTGTTCTGGGGCGGTCTCTATTTTTTCACTTGTTCCATCGCTTACTTATTTCCACTAATCTATCCCTTTCTTATCCTGTAGCATTTTTATTTTACATTCATTCAATTATGCATTTATATAAACTGTTGCGGCTCATAAATAGACCAATTATTTTCCCTCACTTAGTTATTAGCGGCTTCCACACGCTTTTCCATTTTTCGACATGTCAATTAGTCCATCTATCTGTTCAATTGACCTATTCTCCTACAGCACTAAATTCTATCGCGTGTGGTTTTCTTTTCTATATTAACGGATGTGGTCCACACGCGCATCCTTCGAAATTAAATTCCTCGTTCAATTATTATGAATTTCCTTACGGAATTTTTTTTAGATATTCCGGTTAAAAACATTAAGGATTGAGTGCTCGTATTTTCCAAGCACGTAGATAGACGGTTGACGGGGATTACCTGTGATTTTTTTTGTTCTCGCAAAAATGACACTGACCCATTTAAATCCCCTCACAGGGTGACTCCGGAGGGCCACTCGTGGTACTCATCGGAGGAAGGTGGACACTCGCTGGTATCACTTCCGCTGGGTTCGGATGCGCGGTCGACCACCAACCGGGGATATACCACAAAGTGGCAGTCACAGCTAACTGGATTGCGGAGCAAGTCTCATAGTTACTCTCTAGGGAGAGAACTTGCATTTGCCTCCGCCCACTCTCGTCCGACAAGAGACCGCTGATGAACCGCGCAGTGAACAACGCGGATGATGTCACGTCTGAACAGCGTTGCCATCCGCTGCCATGACGAGCGATCGCAAAAATTTTGCCGAACCTGAGTTGAGAGATCCCTCTTCGATTTACGATAATTTTTCCTTCGGCAAAGTCGGGAAGTTAGAAGCACAGGTGTGCTAATACTGATCACGATTACTTGTCGGAAAATCGTACTATGGCTAAGCATAATTCCGAGTGATCGGAAGAAATAATATAAAGCACACCTTTGACATCACGCCCACTATCGCGGACTAGTTAAACGGCAATTTATGATTTGAGATCGTGTGATACATGAGAGAAATAACTTTGATGATTAAAAGAGATTATGAGGCTCGGAAGTATAAAAGGGAACATAACTACCAAGAGAAATCAACACACACGATATATTACCGATGCTTGTCGGTTTAAAAAAATCGTTAATTTATGATCTCATAAATGGTGTTGAGCTCCAATATCAAATAATAACGAAATACGTAGTAATAGATTAAAAAGAGGGTGGATTTTGAGAGAATATGAAATAGATTACATTTTTAGGGCAGAAAACGAACTTTAATCATTGCCATTCATTGGGGAACCTTGGATGTAAAGCGCTGAGTAATTTGGTATTTCGTTGCTGACATTTATGGGTATTAACGTAGCAAACATCTACAGATGTCCGGGGAACTGAATTAAATATTTATAAGTCCCGTAAGAGAAGTCAAATCCTATGCCTCCTCTTGTTACTCGAATTAAAATCTCTTAAAACGGGGTTTGTAAAAAAAAATTAAGTGGATTTTGCAGTCCTTAGACATGTATGCTTAGTGTGTGTAACTTAACGTTTACCGAATTCAGTTTTTTATGCTTCTTTGGAAAATTCATGTACATAAAATGAGTTAGGCAGCCATAAAATATAATTATTAGGTATTCTAGATGTAGACAAAATGATCTCATGAGTGTAAAGCCAAACTTTGTCTGTTTCTAAAAGATATTCTAGTTCATAAATATTTATAGATATGATTGCTTGGAACAAAAATCTCAGGAACAAAGAAATACTGTCATATTTATAATAAATATCTTTCACCTAATTGCCCTAACATTTTTCCTGGTGATGGATGACTTCGATTGTTTCTACGAACAGCCAAGAAAATAAAACCTTCAACCATCCTTTTTCTAATTCCAGTTACACTTTTATTTCTCCTCTTGGATTAACTTCGACATTTTTTTAATGTGTAGGTAAGTATGTAACATAATAATGACCAATTGTAATGATAGGCGCTGACATCAATTTCTACAAAAATAACATCGGATTATATACTTCTTTATCAATTTAAAAGTCTCTCGTTCACCTGCGTCGCATCTACAACAACCGACCCCGTGAGGCTCGAGAATCGGGGCCGATTCATAAAATTAACCAACTCATTTTCAATAGCAAGATATAAAATGTTATACGAATGATATTATTTCACATCGGTACAAATTTCTAGTATAGTAACAGTTTCTGTTATTTTAATCACGGGTATAAAGTGAGTTAAATCCTGGTTTTGAAAAAATCCTGCTGCGTTTACTTGTCTATTCAATTGGTACGTGGGGAACTGGAGCCTAAAGAAAATATAACAAAAGAGTAAAATAATAAATAAAGAGGGAACCGGTCACATATATTTTTAATAAGCCCAGGTGAAATAAATTATTATTCGACAGATTTTTCGACGCATCCACTAGTTTTTAGCATTTGTGGACTTTTCTAGAGAACTTATCAACAGTTTTTCATAGCAGTGCCATTGAGGAAATGAACGAAAAAGTTATTTCCTTTAAACAAGAGAATTGTATATGTGCGCGTATAATTTCCATCGATTCTTTCTTATGATCTCAGCCTTATATTAACTTGTATTATTTATATCCTTTAATTATTTAATAGAGCATACCAGAAAACTTAAAACAGAAAAAATTCAAAAAACTTTTTACCAGACTAGAATATTTTTTAATGTTAATATCTTTTAATATGAGCGTTTATTTTTAGCTGTTTAAAAACTATTATCTTATAAAAGTGTTTAATTATAAAAAGTAAACATAAAACGAAAACGTATACAATAGATACAAAATCAGTGCGATACTGCACTAAGGTGATACTTGTGCAAACAAGAATAATTCATCGATTACCCTAGTGCACAAAATACCTTGACTAGTAATAAAATAGCAATTCACATACATGGAATTTGTAATTACATGTCTGCATACACAAGCACGCATTAAAACCAGCCGAAGGTAATCTTTCCTTGCGCATGTATCTACATATGAATATCTATAGGTATATATGAAATGTTACATTTCTTTATATAAGTAATTATGATATCGCTGAGAAATGCTATCACGAAGGGACAGGTAAAAATAATATCATGCGCTTATTGTATTGAAAAAACTTATTGCTGTAATATGGCCTAATAAAAAAAACTAAGTATGGCCCACAAATTAAAAGTTTATGATAACTATGCGTTGAAGGAGGTGCTTATCAAATTTCAACTCAATCTGTGCATTATTTTGGACGTAAGAATGGAAAAAACACAAATTTTCAGATCTATATACTAGAAAGGATTTTTCTACAAGCATGAGTCATGGACAAAAATGCAGTAACTACATTAAATTTTATAATTATGTTAATCTTTTTTCGTGTCTCTCTCGGATTTCGGAAAATATTTAATTCGAACGTGAATTCTCGACGTTTTTCACTCCCTTTCTCGAGATTGGCCTCTATTGAAGCGCACTGTTTCCTACAGAATTGATCATTTTAGAGTAAGGTAGTCCATCAGCAACCGAAAATATCAAATATAACCTTTTCTTAATTTTTGGCAGGCTTAATATGTGCTATGCCAAAAGTATCCTGGCCCAAAGGGGTAGGCGACCCAAAATGTGGAAGCGCATCGCAGATGGAGATGCTATTGCGGTACGGCAGGTTCCATAAGTGCCTGGACATGAGGTGTGTGGATTCGTGAAACAAAAATCCTTCAGAGAATTTATTAGAATTCGGAGAAAGCAAGCCGTTTGGAATAGCAGTGGGGTCTGAAAGTTATTATTCGAAAGTACTGGTTAAACTTGTAGGGAGTTTCAGTGTCAAGGACTAAAAGAGATCTTCCACTCAGGGCGGGGAATCTTTGAAGCAGGGACCTCTAGTACTCCGCATAGGGCTTTGGCTGATGGGCTGCAGACACCCACATGAAATATGATTAAAATAATAATTTTTTAGTGTTCGGTACTGAACCACTTAATTTAATGATTCACTGTTTCTCAGCTCAAAAAATGGCGCTGCAGCCCATAACCCCATTTATATTACGGTATCACTCACCCCTATTACCTCTTGTTCTCGAAAGATACGCGGCGGAAAACGAACTTGGGGACTTTTTACATGTATATAATCCATATATTTCATATGCCCTTCACATGCAATATATGCATATGCAGGGCAATATGCTGCCACTGTGAATAGCGTTTCATTTTTGAGAATTAATAAGTCACCTACAAAGTAAATTGCAGGTCATGAATAACTCATAAATAAAGAGTTTTTAAGCAACTTTCGAGAGGCAATATTGTGAGTTATCATTGAAGGCAGCAATACATAAATGTAATTATAGTATTTATGAACTACTTTTCCGTATTTCCATAGCATGATCACTAATTTGGGTTTCCTGAGTATACGAAAAGTGTAGAGAGTAAACTAAAATTGAGTACTTTATTTATTCATGCAACAATTAACATTCTGTGTTAAATATTATTCAGATGTACCTTAACAAGTGAGTTAATAGCAACACTGGTTAAAAAAAACTGGTAACCACAAAAGGTATTCGTAAATTTGAAAGCCGGCAACCATTTTAAAATATTTAAGCCATCCCGTTACAATTTTTAACATATATATATCGGTTACCACTGCTGATTTTTATCAAATATTCACTGGGTAACGGAACTGCAGGGCCTCGCGAACATACCGCCTACAGGGTCAGTAAAAAAATTTAGATTTTGTAGACATCGTTGGAATTCGTTTCCATACCTAGGGGGTCACAAAAAAATCCTTCATTAATTGAATAAATTATCTTAAAAACCATCCCGAATTATTCGGTAAATAATGAACGCTCTTACGCAGAGCAAAGGAAACGAGAGAGTTGGAAAATATTCCGCAGCGGCACCTTGGAGTGAATCCGGGAACTACCACAGCAAAAATTGGCGTCCAAACCAAGTTATAACGGGGTTTCGTGAGCACGCGAGAGCACTTGACACCTGGTGGAAAAATCCTGAACCTCTTTCCATTTGTGACAATGGCATCAGCCAAGGTAGCGCGGGGATTTGAGGAAGCGTAGGCTGCGGAGAATGTATTCTACGCTCGTCGAATCGCGTGCCCGCCGCCGCACGGGAAGTGGGTCAAAGGAGCCACGTTCCGGGTCTGGCAAACCGCCCCTTCCCACCATAACATCCTGCCGTCTCTCGCTCCCGATCCCAACCCATTCTCATACCCTCTTCCTGTCGCTCTCGTGCCAGTCATTTTACTTTTCATTTCCAGGCCCTCCAAGTCTTCATTTCTGGGTCGCAGGCGCACGGGCGAGGTGGGTCCCAATTGGACGAATATGCATAGTTGAATTACACAGCTACGTTGATGCATGCGTACCCAGTGGATTCGTCTTATGTGCCGCAGTCGTCTGGATTAGAGCCTTTCAACGCAGCGAAGCCGAAACTATGGCCAAGCCTAACAACGTGCGTATAGTTAGTTATATACGTATTCTAGGCAAGCAGCCGGAATAGAGTAGCGCGTCTATTATGGTACTTCTTGCTAGATAGGCATGAATTGATGTGACATCTATTTAGTTTTCTCGAAAAAAGCGACCAGTTCCCTGAGCCGAAATCTATGAGGTGCAAAATTTGAGATCAAAACTCTCTTTTCAGTCGGTAAAATAAAAATCGTAAAGCATAAAGGCTCAGGGGTGTTCATGTTACACATGTGCAAGATCTGAAATTCACTCACAATATATTGAAAACGTATAGCTGGAGGCTTGGTCCCAAGGGCATCATTATTTGGGTCCATTTTTGAAAAAGAAAAATAGACCCCCCCCCAATATTTCTATCTTTCAAATTTCTATCCCTGAAAGTGCCTATCCTATTACCACAGAGAAATTACTGAAAGCGCCTCACCGATGCTTATTACGTCATAAGTAGGTATCTTTCAGTGTATCGCCACGGCGCTACGTCGATCTTTCCGTGCAGTTTCTTGCCCAAGAGACTACGGTGCTGTTTCACTCTCTCCTATGGCAGAGATTCCAAGTCAGGGAATTTCGGAAGTGGTACGCAGTCTTTCAAGAGTCACGTACTTCATTTTAATGAAAAGTGTGAAAATAAAAATTATACATGGAATAAATGAAACATCCGTTGCCATTGTATTTGTTTCGCCCAGCTTTTTCATTATAATTTTCATAACTGTACTGGCTGTTTCGACACTTATATCGCTCATTATGATTATGTTATGATCTCAAAAACTCATTCCAACATACAAAGTTATATTCGTTCTTCGTTAATCATGCCGTCTTCTCACTGACTACGAAGAGCATTGATTTTTCATGCAAAATGTTCGATTTTAAATTTTTTGGCCGCATCCATGTGATAAGACTTTTTATTACTGATTAGCTTTTCATTTCTTTCTCCCTCGAAAGTTATATGATCTTGAATTTTCCTCCGATGTACGCATTATATAAACATGAAACTTGTAAAAATGAGCGCATATGAATTTTGGCCTCATTTGTGAGGAGAGGGGAATCATTCAAATCATTAAAATTCGCGAATTCCGCCATGGCACTAAACTAAACTGTGTGTGCGAACCAAATTGCATCAAATCAAATGATAATAATTACTGAAGAATTTACTTAGTCGACGACGATGGTTTGAAGATTTCGAAATGCTCATTTTAACCGTGAATGCTGATACACTCAACAACAGCAAAGGCAATTTGGATGCAACCCAGAACGAGTTCATTCACGCATTGACTCCGTCATATAAATCGCTTTTAGGATTATTCGAATATATGACCGTCACAACTCAGTTCGTCGTCTGTATTGTGACGCTCTCGCGAATATGGTTCATTGGTTTACATTAGAAATCAATGCCACTTGTTTCGCACGACAGTTGCCCCTCTGATGACAGAATGGCCTTTGCCGAAAGGATGGAAATTTTCGGTATTTTCATTGACGAGCAAATTTTTAATTTTAAGAAAAAAAATTTCCAGCACAATTTAACTTCTTTCATCTTTCGGCCGGCTTCGAGAATAAAATCGAGGCCATGCTTCTGGGGTGAACGTTATCATCATTTCTTGGTCCTTTCAGTCTTTTCCTAATCGCTCTGATTTTAATGCTCCATGCGTATTTATATTACAGTCTAAATTTACAAAATAAGGATGGATTGGAAAATAAAATTTCCCGCGTGGATCGCTGTATTATTTACGATTTGATGAATTACTATTTTTACAGGGCATAAAGAATTCCAAAGATATTGTTGATTGGAAAGGAGTCTAGGCATTACCTTTTATGCGACACGTTTTTTCCGGTATAATACGGAACGTAAATTTAATGTAATTCGCCGTCATTTGGAGCTCCATTCCTCATCTCTTTCCAACGAGAAAGTTGGCGAAGTTCACGGTTCGAACGCCCTCGGATTTCGCCTTGTCGAAGGGTTCATTGTTACTGTGGGAGTTTTCCTTTGCAGATCTCGGCGAAAGTCACAAGTCAAGATAAATATCACCACTAAGGATGGAGTTCAGCACCATAATGGCATTAAAACTTCGAGGTTTCAGTCAAATGAAGGTTGAATGAAACCCATATCCGTAGTCAGGAGTTTGGTGAGAAAATGCCTATTGAATTGGCCTTTTTATTTTTTGAATATTGAGTTCTTTAAATATTCCTGCAGTGCGCTCTTAAAAATGTTAGTCCAATAGTCATCTAAAATATTTGCTTTCCCTCTAAAACTCAAGCATTTGATATATTCACTCACATGTATTCCAGTGCATTAACACAGTACAGTGCATTCTCCCCACAAAGAAAAAAGTGCATCCGAGGGGGATTTCTCCTAAATTAAGAAATTTAATTTAAATAACAGCGTGATGTGAAAAACAAACTGAAAAATTGAAAGAAAACTGAAAAAAGAAGGATATAAGACAGTGTGCAAACTAATGAAGGGTAAAAACGACGAAAATTAGCTATTCCTATCCATGCGGGATCCCCCGAGGCGGGAGAATCAACATGCATGTGCGTACATAGGGAGCTAGCGCAGGCAATTGATTTTTGAAGGAAAAGAATTCACCGACTGCAAAAGGAATGGGTCTAGAAATTGCTTTCAAAATATTTGAAAAACTTCTTATGGGACCGACTTTCCCTGGGAAGGGAGATGTGAATTGGATCCCCGCCTGATATTTATTTTTAGCTCTAAATTTTTCATTTACATGAAGAAATCATTGTAGCGTGGGAATCTGGCAAATTTGTCAAAAAAAAATAAACCCACTTTTTTACATTCAAAATACAGTTCCAGAACGACTCCCAAAAACGTCATATATGATATGCATACCTATATCCATATCATATCTATTGACGTGTGACGTCTAAGTTGGTGCACATGCGGTGAATCTCGTAATTGCAGTTTATTTTCTAGTCTTCAACACCGCGAAACAAATCGGAGTGACTTAAGTCCGAGTTTATAATCTCTCGATAAATCCAATCGTTAGTGAACGTGGACGTTTGCTTTACGTGAAGGTTATCAACATTTTCTATTTTGTGACAAGAAATCATGTTGCTCGCCAGTTAAATTACATATGCTAACCGTAGTAACTTCGCCTAACTTAAAGTTAACTATCACTTTAACGCCGGTTTGGACTTAACTAGCGATTGTAACACTGATTTTTGACTTTACCCGAAGGTTAACGTTAACCTGCAGGTTAGCGAAGCATTATAGAACCGGGACTTAGATATTTTTTTTAAAAGATGACCGTATCGTAAAGGCGCACACGGATAATTTTTCAGCTGTGAACGTCTATATGCTGACTAATTTTCTACAGAAGAGTCAGTATACTAATTCGTATTAGCTTCTCTTAAACGGTGGACTTAATGCCATTAGCATGTCTTTCTGTCCTCCTCAAATGACTCTACAGTCTGACTCTGACAGTCAAACAGTCAGTACAGACTCTGACAGTCAAACAGTCAGTACAGA
>LYUA01000485.1:95851-107169 GCA_002093875.1 Calopteryx splendens | reverse complement strand
GGGGGGGGGGGGGGTTGATATTTCGCACAGGGCCGGTCGTTAAGATGGACGAACTACTGGAATCTCGGGGCGCCCCTCAACAAGGAAGCGTGAGGGTGGCAGAGAGGAGGGAGGGGACGGCCATAAGTCAGGGGCTGAGGTCGCCAGCAAAAATCGCGAAAATAGCCCAAGTGATTCCAACGCGCGGTTTCCGCTTCCCCGAGCACTCGATGGTTCGCGAGCGGGGGCGAACGAAAGGAAGACGCGGCCGATCCGATCGAGGGAGTTAAAATAGAAAGCTCACTCTCCTTCCGCCCGTCCCGTGCGGTGCGTGTGATGAGGAGCACTTTGGAAAGGCGGTTAGGAGGGACGAAGCCCTGCTTCACCCGTGGGGGGGCAGAAGAATCGGCACCCCCACCACGGCCACGGCAGCGAGGAGAGAAATCGGGGAGAAGCCGACCGATACAAGGGGGGCAGCGGGGGGGTTGTTTTTATCTTCGGCGCGCGCCGGCGCAGTGAGAGCGACCGTACGGGGGACTCGCGGGAAGAGTCGCGTATGAGCGGGGAACGAAGCGCACGCACGTGTGTGCCGTCTGTTTTTTGTGGCTCATCCCTTCCCGCACTTTGGACTCCGCACCCTCCTTTGCCTCGAGGGGTTCACGCGGAGGGACGGTTTCGTTGTCGGCTGATGGACGGAAAATGGGTACAGAGGGCGGAGATGAAGTGAGTATATTTATCATGTGTGTTTTAACCGTAGCAAAGGCTTACGCGAACTACTCGACCATCGTCATAAGTTATCCAGCAATAAAATGTAGGTTTTTGGTGATTCCTACTGACTATTAGGACTTTCCTTAACAATTAACAACTATTACGTATCGCGTGGCCTTCCACTTTGTGCCCTAAAATTATTTCCTTCTCAAATTATTCATAATTCCTACTTGATCTTTCATTCCGTCCAAAATGCCTTTAGCCAAACTCACATTTTAAAGGGTTCTGTTCTACGCTCATCCTAATGTTCCTCAAATCCTACGTTTCAGATGAATTCAGAGTCCGTAAGTGTATCCTAGACTTTTCATTGCATCTTTACTTAGCGAAGACTCCAATTTTTAAAACAGAAAACAGGGGAAAGGGAATTTTAAGTCTGAATCCTTCCGAAAGAGCATTTTTTTATCCTTACAGTGTCACGGCCGGTGATTGACATAATCCGGACCCGGAAATAGATAGTAACTTTCGCAGGTTATGCAAGACAGCTCCTGAAAATCTTACACTTAAACACATCTTAAACCACACATCTTAAAACCACTTGCACCAATGGTTAATTGGAAAATATGTGCTAAACTATATTTTTTGTTTATAAAAACTAAAGAAAATCGATGCAGATGACATTTTGAACTAACATTAGTCTGATAAATACCATTACCTAACCAGTTTTGTACTTTGCGCCAAGTGATTGTTTTTTAGTCCTTCGTAATCATACTCTCCGTGTCAAGATTTTGCGAGCAGTCATTAAAATAACTTCAAATTAAAATTAGCCTGAAACTATCCTTCATAAATTTTTCAAGCTATAATAAACAGGAGATGTATTGGTCAATTGAGGTTCTCATAAACGCATAATTCACTATCGGCACTGTTTTAGGTTTTTTTACTAGCAAAACAGATCAATTTATGTTATGTCAACCATCGCAAAATCTGCATTATTAAATCGCAAAAAACAATAACTCTCCCAATATTTTTTTGACTAAATGAACCACAATTAAACAAAATTATGAATCATTATTTTGAAATAGCTGAAAAATTCGTAACCGTAGGGAAGCAACGTTATCAAGTAAAAATATGCAAGACGATTTTTCAGGTAATTGGAAAAGTATTTTGAAACAATTCATAATAACCTCTCTTTGCCCAAATTTCTTATAGCCCACCCTTCCTATTCACTATTAGTCTAACGCAACATGTTTTTGATATTTAACTTTAAACACGCTTGATATAATCATATTATGAACACACATAATATCATAACACACATGTAAGAGCACTATTAAATGTACTCGTATATTATATATATTGAGTAATACAGCTAGACAAGATCTTTTAGGATATATTTATGCCATAAAGCACTGTAAAAAGTAAGGAAAAAAAAGCTCCGTAAAATTTCTCAAATCCAATGAGCACGTCTCCAAAATATTTAAGTTAACCTCCAAACTTTTTCTTTTCTCTTTTTCTAAACCAAAAAAAAAGATCTACACGAATAGTTACAGACTCAGAGTGTATTTATCGCGCGCCGCGATGGCTCAAATTCAGACACCACAATTGTAAAAACTCGCTTTCTACCTCAATTTGGAATTTATGACAGATGTCACTTTACTACAAATTTCTAAAAGTAGATAGAATGAATATAGGAATGCCCAAGTGGATCTGAGCACATGCTTTCTCCAATTTCTTCCGAGAAACCACTGCGCCCTGAATAAGTTTGAGGTTGAAACTAAACCGAAATTCTCCTAGCGGCCAAATTTTGATCCACGCGGTAGAAGTTTATTTATTTCAGTCTCGTGTGTAAAAAAATTTAACTGACGGACGGGATGGAACATTCAGCAGGGAGGAAGAAGAGAAATGTCGAGTAAATATAAATTAATGCACGACGAAAAGATAAAGATTAACTGACGCCAAGAGAAAGGAAAAAATTGCCTCCACAGAGGGAAAGAGAAATAGAAAATAGTTAATTGACAATATATTTTGAAACTGGAATTACGAATGCAAACAATTCTCAATCCAGTTCGGATAGCTTGGTGGTTATCACATTCGCTCGCTAACCCGAAGGATCGAAGGCCATACCTTTATTCAGGAACGGATGATTTCGTGGAATGAATTTCCCAAGGAAGATTGCCTTAGAAATAAAATTGCTTTGACTTTCTAATGAAAGACACCAGAAGACTCTTTACTACATCTATTTGTTATCTTGAGGTGGAAGGGGGATAAGTACACTCTCCTTTTAGGATACTAGGATTAGAGCTCACTTCTTCATTGTCAGTAATCCAATTCGATGGAATTCGATAAAAGTTATTATAATTATAGAAAAGCTTATAGGTTATTATCGCCAATATATCGTAAAAAAGTAAGAGGAAACGTAAGGGGAAAACCTAACAATTCCCCTGCTTTAAAAAATCCCTCTTCTTTTCTTGCGTATAATTTCCACATTTTTCCCAGGACATGGATTCTTTAAGTGACCATTGGCGCCATCGCCATTAACTATTTTCAATCCCACGATTAACCACTGTATCTTTTCACTCTTATCAGCTAGTCTCTTCATACTTCCAAAATTACTATTTATATCTTTCATCATCCGTTAGACTCACTCCGTTATTGGTCTTCTTCTTCTGTGCTCCTTCGCATTCATTCTTCCTTCAAAGACTATCTTCAGGAGGCTATTATTCCTTAGATTATGTTCAATGAATTTTCCTCTCCTTCTCCGCAGTGTTTCTAACAAACGTTTTTCTTACACACCTGGAACTTTCATTGGACTTCGTTGCTGATTTGTTCCGTCTATTTCAACTCCAGAATTCTTCTGTATCACCATTACAATGTGGCATTAATTGTCTGCCGTTTTTATTATTCCATGCCATAGACCATATACTTCATGCATATGTTTTAAATAAAGGTTCCCTTTCAAGTTTGTATTCCTAGTTGTTAGTAGTTTTCAACAGATATATCCTTCATTTCCGGAGCAATTCTGTCAATATATTTTCCTTGCTTCTCCCATCGCTGATCATCCCGTTCACTTGGTGACAAAATTCTCCAATTCGTTCAAGTTTTTTTTCTGCCCCTGTTTTACACTCACGTTGTTTTCTTAAACCTTTTTTTATGTTTTTATATTGTATTTCTTTCCATTCTCTCTCTCTCACTCTTTTGCTGCTTTATTCATTCCGTCGTTTTGCATCTTTCCGACTCTTCAATTTATCCTTTATTATTTCAATCTATTACAGCTTCGACAACTATCCTTTGAAAAGTAATGTATGTTATGATACCTCGAAGCTTTCCATTTTCCATTAACTTTTCATTGATCTAATAATTTTTTTTAAATAAGTGGGCATTCCATCATAACCAAATTGTGACCATTATCGATAGCCGAACGTGATTAACTCTTGCAGATTAAAAATTATTTCTGAGCCTCCACTTGGTTAAAAATACAACAAATTTGGTTTTAATCTTCTGGTTACTGATATTCTCCATGCCTTTCTTTTTCGGATATGGTTTACAAAAACGTGAGCCACATTGGGTGCAGTTTCATACCTCTTCCATTTGGCTTGCCCTGGCCCTTTTTTCCTACTGTTTCAACTTCTTTGAATTCTCCTGCAAACGCATTCCAGTCTCTGAGGATCATTATCAAGCTTTCTTTCCTCTCATCCATCCGTCTCATCATTATTACTTCCACTATTTCTTCGTAGACACCCTCTTCTTCTTCATAATTTGTTTTGACCATTTATTTATCCGCACATTTGGTTTTCTTTCTATTCTAGTCAACCATCCTTTCATTGTACAGCAAAAAGCTTGGCACTACTCAAAACCATAATTCCCATACCTAAATTAAGGTCCAAAGATTCAGTTGTTGCGTAGTGTGAATATAATCCAGTAGTTGTCGCTTCAAAAGTGCCCTTCTTAGGATAATTTTATTTTGCTTATAACGGTGACGCGTCTTTCTAGATAGAGCGTTTGGTCGAAGGATTGAGGGTTCTAATCTGGGTTATACCACGAGGCACATCCAGCTAAACTCAAGCTGTTCGATTTTCTGGGAATCCACTCGCCACCCAGGAAGGGGAACTGGCCTCCCTATTCTGAATGAGAGAACTTCACACACCGTAGAGCTTAGTACTTAGCCCTATTCTCACCTATCAAACCGGCCTTCGGGTTGAAGACTTGTTATTGGTTATCCTTAATACAATTAGGCCCATTCTTTGCATTTCTGATTTTCCCGCTCTCTGCTACCTCCTAATGATCTGAAATTCCAACTCATTCATTTTTTGGTATTATAATCCAAAGATTACTTGACTGCAACACTCCAACGGCATATTCTCTTACTGCCTAGATATTCACTGACTTAAATCCGTCATTATTTAATACACGACTAAACCTTTGCCTTCATTGTGAGACTTTCCTTTCTATTTTCTCTTCTTTTATGTTCCTATAATCCATCTTTGGTTTGCGTAAGGCAATTAGATCTTTTCCATTTGACTTTTGCTATTATGTTTTTCTTAGTCTTCCGCACACTCTTTCTTTTCTCATTTTATCTGTCCTAGCGATCTTCAGTTTCGGCTCAAGCATTAATGGATCTTACTAAGGCTATCACTACCCAAAACGTGATTTTATCCTGTAGCATAATTAACAGTCATGAGAATGATTTGTGGTAGCGCCAGAAATCGCGTTGTACTGAATTTCGTATAACGAGATCTGAAGAGAGACATTCGACAGATGATGCATACACGTCTTGAAGACCCATTATTGTATGTTTTGGGGGCTCCTTTTCTTCCCTGCACCGAATTTCTCATTTCCTTGGTCCATAGTGTGACGATCTATACGAATGCTTTCACATACTGCTTCAATGTATACAACCGTTATATTTTGTGTAATAGTATTATAAACTCCTCCTTAACTGAAGCTATTTCGTCCTTGGTGTTCATAAAGTTTTTTTTACATCCCAAGTTAAGGTCCTTCCAAAATAGGTGAAAGAATCAGCTTGTTTTGATTTCTAGTCCACTCACCTCGTAGCGCAACGTCTGCCTTCGGGTTCTCTCTTCTTCATCCTGTGAATTTGGTTTTTTCCCAGTCGATGTTCATTATATCCTTAAAGTACTCGATCATTTGCGTACCAGGATGCCAGGAGGGCTTCTCAATTCTCTACTACAACTGCCATGTCATCTTGCGAAAGGGAGCACGATGATATCTTCTCCATTCACCTTGATTCCATAACCTATGCCCACTCCTTGCGATTCTTCTATTTCCTTAACCAAGTACATGTTTAACATTAATGATGAGATGCTGCACCCCTTGTCAACATTATTTATGTTTGGGTCCAATTTTTTCCGCCTTACGTTCGCAATGTGGCGATTAAGTACTCGCACAGTTGGTTGATTACTTCTCTGTCGTTATAATCAATTCAAGTTTGCCCAGCAATGTGAACATCTTGTTCCACATAACGATGTCAAATGCCTTCTCAAATAGCTCGATCGTCACAATGACTTGTCATCGATTATAAATTTTGCTACCAGAATTGTTATGCTTAATCGTTAGGCCTCTCTTATTTCCCTGTTTCCCCAGAATCCGAATTTTCTGCCTTCAATATTTCCCAATAACTTTTGACAGATTATTCTGGTTAGGATTTTAGGTGCGTGTGACCCCACACTCCGATGCTCCGCTCATCTCTAGACCCCCTGTCGTTCTCGATATCGTAGCCTCTCGAAGTCCTTCAGCAATCTTCAACTTTCGTAGTTGTCTTTCATTATCTTACATTTCCAATTTCAATCATAAATTGTTATCCGCACTTGAATGATGTAGACTCTCGAGTGGTCCCCTACCCGGAGATGGAGGACCAGAATATTCGCCTCCAGGAATTGTGAGTGAAAATACTTTACTCGAGAGAGAGCCGTCACACTTATTATTATGTCAATGAAATAGAAAAACGTGAGACGCTGATGCTTCTGGGGATAATCTTACGGGAGTTTCCCCTTGACTTTTCTATAGCGTAGTATCACAGCCGTCAAAATAAATTTGACCAGACCAGCGGAAAAATGAGTTTTGTTGTGACTATCACTATGACCTCCGCCACCATTCACATGAAGGAAACCTGCTGCACCTCTTCCATGTTGTTGACGACCTATTGAACGAACCTCGGGAAATGCCGTTATAGTAATTTTAAACGGAATCACCAGCTGCTGTGCATACATTAGCAAAACAATTGTAATGTAAAAATATTTCGCTTGAAGCAGGACTCTAACCCGGAACCCGCTATTTCTGATTTTTACCAGGACAATTTCAATTCGTAACTCCGACTGGGTATTGCTGGAATGGGGGTTGATAATGTAGAGAAAATTCCAGTACACGGAATGAGTATGGGAGAAGAGTTGGATACACCGAAGTATCATGATCCTTTGTCACGATGACTTGCAGGTTCCTTAACCCCATTACTTTCAAAAAGCAAACCCACGGAAGCGAGCAGATAAATTACGGTCTTTACCATCCACTCCACCTGTTTAAATGAAGAGAAAGCCACTAGAATAAAGTAGGATATATGCTCAACGTGAGTACAGTTTAATCGTTTTGGATGCATTTTTACGGCTATATACGGGATAATTTTCCATGACCATTAGAATTTAGCAATTTGGGAATTTCCTTGCTGCGAATTTCCACTCAAAATATCCCCTTAGACCTGGACATTCATTACCCTTCACTTTTCAAATATTTACCTTTGCCACGACAATTTTTACGAGCTCTGCAAGTGAGTGAGAAAATTCAGAGATAAAAAGAAGTATCCAAACTACACAATCTTAGATGACTGAAATTTCGTTTGATGACACTACAAAATTCCTTTGCATTACAATTTTTTAGCGGTAGTCTAGTGGGTAGAGCGCTGGGCTACGGACTAACCGGAGGGCCCGGGTTCGTTTACGGGTGACGCCTCTGGGCATCCTCAGCTTCACCCAAGCTGTGTGATTTTTCGTCATTTTCCCAGGTCATTCTGGGGAATCGAAGGCGGCACAAGGAAAGGACTGCCCTTCTTATCCTGATGTGCGAATTTGACATTAGGGTAGGAGGGTTGGGCTTAGCATTGTGAGAGTCCTACTCTCACCTGTGAAACCGACCTTTCGGTTTGATTACTGAGGAATGGAGGTAAAAGTAACTCGAGCATAAAGAGTTGATGGCTGAAATTATATCGCTCACTAAAGTTAACAAAATAATATCTTAGCATACTATTTTTACTCGTTTTAATACAATATTATTGTTCGTGATGGAATTAGATATCCAGGATGTCTGGGTCAGCCGATGAGCCCAGTATCCATTAAGTTACACAAATTGTCTTCTGTGCTATAAATAGGCATATGATCTGCCAACCCAATGAACTACCTATAAAAACTGAGCTATATAAACCAAACTCCAAAGGAAACTCAGATTCTTTTTAAATATTCATATTATTGCAGGTTTGGGGAAGGGGATGAAAGGACATTGAATTACGTTTAGACATGGCTATGGAGAAGGATGGAAAAAAATACTCGAATAAGCAGCAAATGAACAAGTTCTAGATAAATAGGATAGGGAAAGTGGGTAATTGATTAAGAAAATTTGAGTAAAACATAAAAGTTATTGAAGGAGGTATTGAAAGGTAACGAAGAGCAGAATAGAAAGTGGAATTGTGCACTAGGTTAGCGGGTAGTTGGAGGAAAAGAATTGGAGTTGTGAACGACGGGAGGGATGGAAATAATGAGGAGCTGAAGAGTTTCATTGTTTTGAAAATAAAAGAGGGCGTTCTATACCGTTCAGAAGTGTTTTAGAGATAGATAGCATGCCTGTGAAAGGTAGGTGAAAAGAAAAAGGTGTTTCTGGTGTAAAGAATTGTACTAAAGTCCACGACGACGAGCATTAGAATTCAGGGGCCGTCTAGAGTTGGGGAACAGGGGATGTTACCTCACAAGGAAAAAAGTGAACGTTTTGGTGTCAACCAAAAATTTTTTTAAATGAAAAAAGTCGTGCAAAAAGTTTATTTACTGATAATATCTATAAACAAAAATTACAAGGGAATTAAAGTACGTAATGTATCACGGATTTTTTTGCTTGTAAGCAACGACATAATAAAAAAAGTCCGGGGTCCACATCGTTTAACGCAAATAGATTTCGGAGAAATCCCCCAAAACATTCCCCGATTGACTACCATCAATAGATTTACCATCAATAGGGGAAGAATTGCGCGCTAAATATCAATCAATACCTGCTAACAGGCGGCACTTTCATGCACACCTTCGCGATGGATATATTTTATTAACCTTTCAGCAATCCAGTCGGAAACTTTTGGGAGAACGTCTTCGAACGAAAGGAAATCGGGCTTCCCCTGCAATGTCTCAACAATTACCGGCACACACACACTCACACGCGCGCACGCAGGGAAAGCTGCCGCATGATGTAGACATACGGCTTTCCATCCGGGACGAGCAGGATGGAAATTCGGCGCTCTCGCCAGTTGCAAGAACTCACCAGCCACTCTCACTCACGTTCGCACCAGATGAATCACCTAACATGATTTTGTGATCACATGACGCCCTGTTGCGCAACCTGGGGAAACCCAAAGTCAAAACAACCGCGGCCACCTAACCCCCCGCTCCAAATCCATGGGATTAAATTATTTAGCACGCCGACAAAGTTACATCCTAGCAACTACAAAACTGCTAACTTAAGTTACGAATGATGGGTACTTATGAGCGTGCGGAGTGACCATAACTCTCTGGACTCTCGTTTACTGGAATAGAATTATTTTCGTCGTGATTTTCTCCCAAAAAAATACGAAAAGTGACGGAGATTGAAGAAAAAGGGAACGATCCACACTATGCAAGCTGAAAGCATTTCAAGCGTCTGCAATGGCGCTCAGTATTTTTTTAAATAACACATAGTAGCCTAATAACTATAGAACTTATATTTTTTTCGAGAAAAGAACAGATATTAACCGGAAAGTAATGGATACGGAAAAAATAAAATAGTAATAGGAAATAAAAAGTAATACCACATAGTAAGAATTTATAATGAGTGTTACAGTTAGGAGCATCAAACACCGTATTCCAAGTCATATCCAATCCATAGAATATTTACCTTGAAAATATGCAAAAGTAAGTGTTAGAGAAATTCAATGAGTCGTTTCAATTTCCTACGAATCGGGTAGTAATATTATTGTGACAACCACAGGCATATAGAACCAAGCGTTCGTCCCAAGTTGATCAGTGTCTGCTGGCCTAGTGGACACGGATACGGAGGAAACGTGGAAAGTGGAGTAGGGGTCGATGAGAAACATTATTTGAAAAGACAATAAGTACTGATCTCGATTAATTAATAAAGCATATACAAATGGCTTTGCTGTTGCTCTACACCGAGGAAATTGTAAAATAATTTGAAGTTCTTGGACCTCGTTCAAATGAGACAGGAAAACCACCGGTATTGGTACAAATAAAAACCGCCAATCAGATAGCTAGGAAAGCCAACTAATTTGCATAAATATTTATAAGTTTAAAAATTCATAATTGCATTCATCAATAAAATGTTTTTAATTTAAACAGCTAAACATTTAATAAAACTAGCCATCAGCTTGAAGACTGTAGTCTATTATTGGTTAAATTCATAGGAATTTTATAGATAGGTATTGTTCAAAAAGTTGGTTGTATACAGTAATTTTCTTGACATGAACATAGCTAACATTTTATTTCAAATATTTTATTTCTATCATATTGTGAATCATCATCATGAATCTATTTATTTCTTTATTTAAGTATTTATTTATTTTCCCTTTAGTAGATTCCATCTTTTATAACAATTGCAATTTTTGGCCAACATTTTTCAAATTCCGAACTAGAATTGTTTCAAGGAGAATCGTTTTCCTCACTGGCACACGGTATAAGTGAAAACTTACTGAAGCATGGATTAGGGTAAAAAATAGTGCAAATCTTAAATTTGGAAGCAAAAGGCTATTTCTCTGCAAGACTGCAATACCGAACGAGGTGGAACAGGGTGCAACCGTGAGAGAGGAGACCGATAACATTGAAATAAGAAGTCGTAGTGAATTAAGGAATGAGCAGGATTTAGAAAGAGAAAGTGGTGAGGGGGAGGTGCGGAGGAGAGGGAGGCGGATCTGAAGACCGGCGTCTACCGTATAATACCGAGAGGAGGAGAGGAGAAGAAGGGGGAGGAAGGCGGCGTTGACCGAAACTAGTGGGAACATCCGGAGTGGTATCCGGGATGGGTAGAACCTCAGTTTTTATAGTAAAAGTCACCGCCCCGAGGTGAAATAGTTTGGAAATGGGGAATTTGAACAGTGAAAGGGAGAGTAGGTATACTATATTGCGATCATCATCATCAGTCTTTCAATACAAGCACTGGTTAAATGCATCCCTCCACTCTTCTTTTTTTGTAATGCTAACTCTTTACGCCCCGATGACTTACATCATTCTTTATTTGGCCTACAAATGTTTCCCTAGATCTTACAATTAGTCTTAGGGCCTTCCTTTTAATATATCTCCTGATATGTTTCTTTCAGAGTTATTATGCCTCAGAGTAGTTCAATCTGGGAAAAATGACATCATACTTTCTTAACACAATAT
>LYUA01000485.1:44031-56444 GCA_002093875.1 Calopteryx splendens | reverse complement strand
GTGAGTTTCAAGCATTCAGCAAGTAAGCACCTGAAGAACTATACTAGATATAGGTGCTAAAACCAAGCTTGGTTTTGGACCTTTCGGATTTTAGATGGTTACTTCCTTGACAAGCCTTATATGTGATGCCCTACCCGGAACATCCAGCACATGGTAGCCTCTTCTTTTCCTCCTTATGGCATCACATTAACAATTAACAGTATACCACGACTTCACAGTTATAACAGTGATAAGGTAATTCCATATAACTCATTCTTTTGTCTTAATCAAGTTTTTTTTCATGTAACACATTAATTTTTTCCTATCACTGGAAAGAAAATATAGCCTATACCTGAACATTTTTAAACTGAGAGATTTCAACATTCCATGTTTGAATTTTTTCTCATCTGCATATAATTTTGATGCATCAAAAGATGCACTGATTCTCACATTGTGGAAACCCTTATCAGAATACACTCAGCAAAAGGGTGCCTTTAACATTAAATTTTCTCATTTTTTTTCAACAAGATTTTAATTGATCTGAAATTTATCATGCATAATTATATTTTTTAAATGTGAAAAAATATTAAGTAGAGGTTGTAATATTTAAGGATTTCAGTTTTCAAAGTCTGAGATTATTTTCAAATGTGAGAATAATAATCAAGTTCTATAGAGTTTTTAGTCGTCAAAAATTACACTATTTTTAAATAAGAGTTGCTATTCACTAACATGCCAATTTTACCTTGGCAGTTGATGAGGTTGACGAATACCATTATAAAATAGCCTCAATGTATAAAGTTTTGTGATTTTTTTAGAATATTACAAACACTTTCTCATCATTAAATTATCAGGCAGTGTGCATAAAATTGAGTAGGCATCACAATCATAAGCCATGTCAGTCTAACGTAAAACAACATAATCGTTTCCATTACACACTAGGGAAAAGATTACAAATATCCTTTGATTTCATAGGCAAGTAGAATTCTAATAATTTCCATCAGGATCTAGCAGGTTCATGTCCCCAGAAATATAAGAGGTGTATGCGCCTTTGATTATAAAATTTTGCCCTAAACCCACATTTAATCTCATACTTTGAATATTAAAAAAACAAAATGTAAACCCCAGCACTTAACGCGAGTTTTAATCTTGGAGAATCCAAATTACCTCATCAGCTTCATGATTGAATCTGGAACCTTGACCCCACGATTCCACATAACTTTTTGCAGCCTCTAAAAATTCACAAAAACTGAATGAAAATGTGCAAAATAATTATATCCAATTTTACTTTGTTCTGCAGGGTGACTCAGGAGGGCCACTGACTACGACCCTGGATGGACGGCGAGTGCTGATAGGGCTTGTTTCATGGGGCATAGGATGTGGGAGAGAACACCTTCCAGGAGTCTACACAAATGTGCAGAAGTTTGTGAAATGGATCAATAGGATAATCGTGTAGACAAGTTTTTCTTGATTGATGGATCAGATTGATAGATCAGATTGACAGATCAGATTGATGGATCATACTGCCAATGACATGGCAAGAGGTCCCAATCAACACATGTCAAGAAGAAGAACTCACCAAGAATTCCTCAAGAAAACAACTAGCCGTGAATCTTCGCTAAACTTCTACGGATAAAGTTGAAAGACTGCAGTTTCAGATCGAGAGGATTTGAGTGAACTCTAATCACACTTGGTCGGCAAATTCTGTCAAAGATCAAGTTATTTTCAGTGTTTCCTCTGCGAGGAAAAAATTAACAGAAATAAACATTTGCAAGGATGTTCTCAGAAACGTAGGAACTGGTTATTAGGGTATGTTTCATCATAAATCCCTATTCTGCTGGAGCCTAAGTCGCCCTATAGATGACTCGTAGCCATCAAGCGAAATGTATGCTCTGCTGCTCCATCCTTTGTAAGGTAGTGTATCAGCAAACATATCAACACTTCACGAAATGCTAATTATGAACCACCTACCATTATATTAGCTAATCCTTTTTATGGCAGAGAATTTGAGCTCCCATTATATTAAATAAATCAACAGATCCCAAAGTTAATCATATAAAGGAGTCAAATAATAATAACTTCGATAATATTAACTCAGGATGCATAAATGCCTCAAACCTTTGTCTCTCATAAGTGACATCACCTTGATCCACAAATTAAGTAAGAAAATGAAAATGTGTGTTGGGTCATCCTTTAGAATGGCTCCACCAAATGATTATGTGAAGGCTATAAAGACTCCTGGCTTGTGAGCATGCAGCAACTCACATCCCCCACGTAAGGTGTAAAAATAAATAGTGATGTCACCAGAAAAATTCCATCCTGTTTAGATGGTGAAAAGGAACTGGAGATAATCTGAATTCTCTCAGTTAACTATGATTACAAGAGCCATCAGTATGGGATTTTTTTTATACACATGGGAATAATTCTCTTAATTAATGTATGATTACTAACGGGTCCAGACATGAGGTGAAGCAAATTTTGCATGCCTTTTTTTGTCCTTCCAGAATAGTCCAATTCAAATAAGTTATTCTAAATTTGCTATTTATTTTTATCATAGAAAATTTAATTCTTGTGGTAGAAAAAATTAAATAAAAATTATGTAATCTGTTTTTCAGTTATTGTATATTTTTAAACAAGGCCTATGTAATCCCAAAATCCATTATTTTTTGAAGACATTAAGTTCATAAATATCTATATCCTAACGCTTTATCTCCTGACACAGAGTACCTGATAACAACCTGATATAAACTTCACTTCCTGCTATACCCTGCAAATTTAAATAATTTTTCTCTCTCTTCCTTAACTAACACTTTCCATCCCTTACTTATAAAATATTTGATATATTCCTTTGAATATATGATTGAAACTCTCATATGATCTTTACTACAAGTTTAAAGCACACATGAAGCCTCCTGGCTACACACCCACCAAGTGACACAATTCCTTTTCCAACCTTCACCTAAAATGCTGCTTCAGAAACTACTGCTACACAAGGTTTAAATGTTTTTATCTTATCCTTTATCCCGAAAATTATTACTTTAACCTTCTTGTAGTTGACCATTCAATACCAAGTTTAAACTTTGTCAAATCTGAGTTAATGGATACTTGCAATACTTTGATTGCCCAACTCAGTGAATAAATATCACTTGCAAACCATAGCAGATGAAAGACATGAATATAATCTTTATCCAGGCCACAGTCAGCCCTGAATTTCCTTATTTTTCTATTTATTTAATGGAGAGCATTGAAAATAACAGACCAACATGTCAACTACTTCTTGGAACACACCACATCCCAAACCTGTCACTACACATGTATTAGTTCGAAAATTTGAAATGCACACAGTAGTTACCTTGGCATGCAGTTAATAATACTAACAACTGGTTAATCAAGTCTCAGGTTAGTCATGCTATTATTCATATGAAACATTAAAAAATACACAAGAATATCATAATAATATTTTTGAAAGAAAAAGATACCTGTGAGTAATGATCTTCACTAATATAAGGACTTATCCTCCTCAACTTAAAGCTTCCAAGCTGAAAAACTACTTTTTCTTCATGTAAAGATACTCAATAGAGGTCCCCGCACCTAATAATTATAATAAATTACAATGCATAGTTGAATGTAAAATAAATTTTACAACAAAATGCTGAGGATAAAAAGACTTATAATGCATGAATAATGCTACACACAATTCAAATCATTAAAACTATTGTTTTCACAAATACTATAACTGACCTACTTATAGCGCAAAGGCCTAATTGCTTGGTTTTCCATGGGAAAAAGGATCCATCCATTGCCAGGGCCAACAACATCAAAAATGGCAAGAACAACATCCGAAAAAATGGTTGATATTATCATATTTCATGAATGAATTCAATACTGCAAATAATTTTTTAGATTGCGTTTAATATAAATATAATACTGTATATAAACACATGAAATGACATCACACATGCATTAAGTTTGTAAATTAAAAGAAGTCAGTTGGAGGTCAGAGCCCACAGCCTAAAAGTGGATTGCTTTAATTCTGCCAAGAAAATTCATGTTTCTGAAGCCGAATGGCCAGATGGAAATATTTGCAGATGGATCAAGGACAGCTATCCCTCAATTGACTTATTCAACAAACAATTAATCATAATACATATATTCAAAAACTTTAGGTAACTTTAAATTGGTTTACATGTGGCAGACAGCCAATTACTTCACTATCTACTTTACCATGCCACCTACATATTTAATTGTGCAAACTACTTTCATCATTTATGTGACAGTTAAAGATGTAAAGACAGTGAGGACTAATGGAGCAATAGTTACAAAGGAATATTCATTGTTGGGGAAGAGATCCAGGGCAGAGTTGCAGTATTATTAAATAAATGTCTCATTATTGTTTTTCAAAGAAAGAAAAAGTCGTTTCTCCGAAGGAGACAGACCGGGAAATGTTTCCCTTGGAGTGCTTCGGACTCGGGCGAGAGACATTTAAAACCGGCACGTGGGGTGCCCAGTATTTAATAAAGGTAGGAAGAAAAGTAATAAACAGAAAATAGTAGGTGAGTGATAGAATATTATTAGATAAGATAAAAGCAGAACCACAAACTAAGTCCTAATTCAGGTTTACATCCTAACATTAATCATAGAGGGAGAAGTAGACAGTGTACAATCAACTTGAGAGAATGACGTGATAAAGATTCCAAAATTAATTCATCTTAATAAATAGTTTATGCATAAAAGAAAATATAATTTTAACTCTGATTTAGTCCATTTTAATGGAGTAAGGAGAATTTGAATGGAAAAACATGCTCATTTTAGGTATGTACTGCAATTTCTCAAGCATGAAGTAGAACAGAAAAAATAACATCAATATTTGATCAGCAATGTAACCATTATGAATGCAAGAGTATTCAAATTGATAACCTTCAAGTTATTCAGGGAAATCACATCTCACACTACTACCTGAACTAGCTCCAAAGTATGAAGAACGGAAAGGAAAAACCACTTAACATAAATACTTGAAAATTGACAGTGTGTATCTAAGACTAAATTTTAACCATGAAATAATTTGTGCATAAATTATAAGGTTAGATGAAATAACTGAAAAGTATAAAATATATCAATCATCAAAGGATTTGATGATTTATTGTGCATGTGATGTACCCAGAACATGTATGATAGCATTTGAACATGGCATACTATGTACATTCCACGTATGTTACAAAAAAATTAATGGTTCATTCTTAAAAATATTTCTTGAAATTTACAACGGAAATATAAAAGGCACTTTACAAAGCTAATAACAATATTACACAATAATGCATAACAATGATAAAATAATGTAACTAGCAACTCTAATTTACTAGCAACACACAATACAAGAGACATTGGTCAGGTTTTTATAGTCAAGTATTTGGTCATCAGACACTTAATACCCAATTTTATCTTTGGATTACAATTGAAAACTATGAACGTATATTATTAAGCATTATTAAATGTATTCACTCTGCCATAAATATTAATAAAAAGAGCATCATATGAAACATAACACCATTTTCTAATAACAGCAAATTTAGTTTATATTTTGTCATAATTAATATACAATAAAACTGAGGAAAACATGTTCATATTTTCTGAGATAACAACAAGACAATCTCTCCATAGTTAAAAACATCTTTTTTCTTTCAACACAGTGAACTATATGCCTTTTGATATGGGCAGGAATTCATAAACAGAACCTTTTGTAATGGTGCAATTACAACAACCAATCGATAATAAATCATTATCACTATGCATCGTCAGTAGTATCTTCACTGGAAAAGTTTGTGTGAATAATAAATGAAAGAATTTAAATAACCAAAGTAGTTTAACACATTAGCTGCGACGTTAAGACTTTTGACATCTGCTGGCCATCCCAGATCCACCACCACAATTTAACTCCATAATTATACGTGGGCTAGGACTTCCAAACCTTTTGTACAAAGTCCACATATTCTGCATTCAGCTTAAAACTTTCAAAGATACTCAACAATATGAACATTCCATTATATGTGACTGAAAGCAATCACACATACCGCAGTCTAATAGCTGCCTTGGTTTAGCTTGCAGGAAGTGTAAGCACCAGAGTCAACATGTTAATATAGAGGTAGCAAGATATGGTAATAGATAACTAATGGTAACTTGGAAAATAAGTGGCTAGGACAAATAATTAATTCAAAAATAGTACTCGAGATTTAAGAGGGAAACATCTCCCAAGTTGGGCATATTAAATGCTTATGAAATATGTTATGGGTATTATGTAATTGGTAGGATCTTGGAGTAAATTCACAGTGGTCACCAAAAAGGGATTTGAGATTTCCCTGCTAATACAGCATATCCAAACCAAAATTTTTAAATCTCCAGGTGTATTTTGCTGAAAAAAAGCTGTGTGATTATGTTCAATTTAGTTTTTTTGTGTAGCCCTAATACATCTGGGGCTTATCCTTTCACATTGGACCACCTCTCTTCTTCAACACATCCCAAGAGTTATAACTAAGAAAATATTAGCAAAGAATGATTTTCAAAGGTTTCAATTGCTGCCTAAGTAATTTTATGGAAAAACAAAAACTTATCGTTTTCCAAGTGTTAATACTCTTAAAAATAATGAAAATTCATCCAAACAACAATAATATCATGCCTAAATTATAAATTTCAAACCATAATTTACAATGTAAGAGAAAAAAATCCTACAAATTATTGGCATATTTAGTTTGGAAGCATAATTGGGACCATACAATCGATATTTTTTTAAATAAACTAGATCAGCTGTTTCCAGAAATGTTTATGACAGACTGTATTAAATAATAAAAAATACACATCATGCACACATGTATTTTTCATTTATGTAGTTTTAAAACTATGTATTGCTCTATGAAATTGTTTTAAACAGTGTATGTATTGCCAACATTATCTTAAGTGAATAATGCTAACACAAGGCCTGTCTAAAAAGGATCCAACCCTAAATTTTCACATGCAAAGTCACAACAATAAGGCAGTGCCACTTTCCACAGTGGAGACTGATACAAACATGTACATGCCTGCATTTTCGCACCATTATCATGTATATCAATCACTGTTATGTAGCCATTGTGTGAGGTGCTGTACTACATATTTGTCGGATTTCCAGTGTGTTCAAGATGAAAGAACATGTAAAGTAGAGGTGCTGCATCAAGTATTGTCAGAAGCTTGGTGATTCCTAAGCTGAAACAGTTTGCATGATTCTATAGGTGTTTGGAGATGATGGAAGGAAATGATTCTATGGAGAAAACCTTCTGAAGAAAAGGATTCTATGGAGGAAACTCAACTAAAGGAGTGGTTCAAACAATCCAAAAATGATGACACATCTGTAGACAGTGACCACCGTTCTGGGAGGCCAAAAACCACACACAGTGCAATTGTTGTTGAGGAGGTGCAAAATTTGGTAATGGAAGGTCATTATTTTACAGTATGGGAACTTGCTAACAAGGTTGGGATCGGCAAAGATTCTGCACATGACATTTTACAGGAGAAATTGTACATGCACCAAGTGGATACAAAATTTGTGAATAAGCTGCTGACACAGGAACAAAAGCAACTCCATCCTGATGTAGCGCAGGGCATTTGGACACTGTCAACACCGATCCTCATTTTCTCAATAGCGTGACAACTGGAGATGAGTCATGGGTGTAAGAGTATGACCTGGAAAGCTCCCATTTGAGATTAGAGAGAAGATAATGCAAAATGTGGCAACAGAGGTGAAGGCCATTCCAAAATAAGCCTTTTTGTTTCCAGCAGTGCAAGGATCAGTGGGCTGTGTGTGGAGGTGCAAGGGCCTACTTTGAAGGGGATTAGAGTCCCCACCCAGTCAGGTAAGCCTAAGTTTTTTTTGACATAAGTCGACCCTTATTAGACAGGCCTCATACACTACACGACCAATAATTTGTAAAGACCAACCCCACCTGTTTTATCAATATTGGCTGCAATCTACAATCTCATTTTGACATAAATATCACCTTCAACCCACATGGAATTGTTAATTTAAATTAATATCTACAAGAAATGCATTCTATAATCATCAACGAGCATTCCTATATTCATCTTGGGAAACAAGCTAAGTGACAGATAATGGTTCATCAACAAAAAACTTTAGTCAAATCAATCATCAGTGATATTTCATCCAGAGATTTAATACACACACATATAAATCTAAATCCCTGCCACTACAGCACAAACAATAGTTCCTTATTTACACACTCCCCCCCATTATAAAATGAATTTTCACTTGTTCATAAAGGAAATTACATTTCAGAGAATATCAACAAATTCTGCCACAATACACTAAAAAATGCAAGTGGCACTGTACTAATAAGGTAATAATACTATACAAAGTACTAAACTGAAGCAATTTTTAGATGGTATTAGATAATGATGATATTGTGAATGATTTTGCGAACTGTTTATGTAAAATTCTTAATAACAAAGCCTTAGGTGAAACAAAAAGAGTGCTGTCTCTCTGTAAGAAGGCAAAGTCAACATATAAAATGAAGGACTCCATTTTTTTTCACTGGCATCCAGAGCAGAGATAATATAATGCTCTTGAAATAACTTATTTTAGAAGAACTTCTCATTCAATGCAAAAACTAAAACATAAAGCAAAACCTACCCAGACATAACATGAATATCTCGATTTCTCACAGATCAGGCATATTATTTACAACTCACAGATGGAGAAGGGATGAAATTGATTTTGTATTAGGATTATTTCCCATTCCCAAACAAAATCAACTAAATCAAAATTATAAGCACAAATGAAGTCTCTTGGAACATGAACTTACATGTATTAAACAAATCAGTACACAGATGAAATCTCCATGAAGAGGAAAATGAAGTCTGATAAAAAGGATGTCTACAAAACTGGATTTTGGTTCTCGGTTGAAATTTCATTTCTCCTTGAGGAAAATTTTAGTGAGAGAAATATTTCCGAGTTAAAATATGGAATTCAAATGCACTGATTGATAAACAAGCACTACTATCTCTACAGTGTGTTTGCATTGTAGAAGTTAAAAAAGAATCATGTAGAACATATGATTATAGATACTCCCCAATTTATGACCGCCTGGCCTACACTATCTGAAAATACAACTCCAATTTTTTCGAAAAATAATTAATCAATCATCATAAAAATTTCATTTTGAACTATCACAAAGGCATTTGCATAGAGTGGCAATGTTGTACTATCGTTGAAGAGGACAGAGCTGTATGATACATCATAATTACTATATGAAAAACAATGTTGCCAATTACAACTTAAAGAGGACAGGGACATCCTCTTACCCTAGCATACAGTGATTTTACCTCACATTTAAGGCTGTTATAAGGCATGTTGTTATGCCAAAAGATAGTCAAACATAGCAGGTGAAGGCATATAGAGGGTCTTTTTAAGAGTTTGAGAGTAAGATATTCAAATTTGTAACAGTTGCATAAGAGCAAGATTGTTAAAGTTTATCCTGGAAATAAAAAAATAATTATGCTACATTTTTTGATCTAACGGAAATTCATACAACTAAAAGTATGAGAATTTCATCCAAAGCCCAAAAACTTCCAGTTTTTATCCGAGCAAAATGTGTAAAAATATACATGTCTTCAAAACAAAAAAGTGATAATGATCCTTTTAGTGGCATTAGAAAGGCTTTTAATGTAAAAATCCTAAATTGTGAGTCACAGGGTAACCAGGGGGTGCAAGAATATATGGTATAAGGGGTGCTAAGCATTGATTAACAATCAACACATGGAAGTCATTCTTATGCAGGTTTCATGATTGCTACTCTTTCTTCTTTACTGTGTAAATGAATTAATAAAGATTTGATAATTTAAAATCAAAGTTTTTATACTTTTAATGTTGAAGTCAATCCCTTTCTGTATGAGTAAAAGTATTGCACGACTATTTATATATTTTTTATGTTGCATTTACAAATTTATGATATTACTCATCAAATGAGGGGGAAATAGGTTATTACATCACTGCATAGCTGGAGTGACCTCTCACACTGAGAGGTCACCAATAGAATGGATTAGAACCCAATTAAAATACGACTGGCCTCAGTGGACAGATTATGCATGGGTTCAAATTATTGAATTTAGGAATAATCCAGGTTTGTTTTAAATAATCAAATAGGTAGTCCTTAAAAAGTGTCTAACAAAAATTAATACATGTCAACAATACCAAAACCTGGACAAAAACATAAATATGCAAACAGAATTGTTTTCTTCGTGAAATACAGGTGATTAAGGTATAATTCTGAACTCTAGGAATTCATTCGAGTAAGAAATAAAAAAGCAGCATGCAGCAAAATATTTCAATAAATAACTGTGGATAACTGGCAATTTGAAATAGAAGAAAACATCTTCCTTATGTAAAATTCATATATTTCTCACACATAAACCAAGCTCTTTTAACAAGACAACCCACAGTTCAATAACTTTACATACTTTTAAACATAAAAAGTGAATAATTTAAGGAAATTACACTTATGTAAAATCTTAGCACAGACGTTTCAGAAGCTAATGGAAGTCAAATGTGAAAACAGACTCATGACATCGAAAACTTTCAGGGAAGAAGGGAAAAACAAGGGGAAGTGGATATGAGAAATAAGAACTTAAAAGGGTCGGAAAAGAGAACTCCATGTGAGCATACACTTACCCAATAACAAAATAATCATATACAAAGTGGAATTGAAAATAAAGAAATGAATTATTAAAATAAACAGATCCAATATAAACCAAAGATTAAATAGAGAAAAAATTATACACTTTGTAAATTCCACTTAATATTTATTATAAGTGGAATTTAGAAAGTGTATAATTTTTTCTCTACGTAATGGATAAGTTCCACAAAGTTAAGCCTGAAACCATCAATTTCAAAGATTAAATAACAATAACAATGGATGAAATAAAAGGATAACATAAGAGTGAAAATTGGAGTATGTATTTACATGGAAATGCAATCATTAGAGTAAGCCTTAGGAGAGATACTTATTTTTTTGTCCCTCAAGGAGTTATCCACATGATCACAAAGTTTCATGAATGGATTCATCCCGACTTGACTGAATTTTTTTCTGTAAAACCATCATATGCTTTACAAAAACCTTTACACTCTACTATATACATATATTAGCATCACAGTTATAGAAAACAATATTGTTTCAATGCAAAAATTAGAAAAAACACACCATAGTGCAAGAATGGATTTTGAAGGGAAAAATTAAGAGAGGAGGTTCTGGGTAAAAGACTAAATTTTAATGGGATGTTCTGTGGCTAAAGGGTAAATAAGTGCGATAAAATAATATTATATTTGTAATTCCAGTCATTCATCCTCCAAACATTTCACTACCCTATGTTGTATACCTATATTATATATGTATATTATATATAACGGACACACATTTACACAATCACAGATAGTATATTTTTAATCACAGCATCATAAAACAAACTTTTGCTCAGCAAAAGGCTGCTTCAAATTATCATAATATGTATGTATATATATCTCAAAGGCATATTTGCAACTTAAATCAAACCTTAGCAGGCAGAGGAATTCTTATCATGCAGCATCTGAGGCCTTGACATCTATCTTAAATGAGAACTTTCCATCATCCTTTTCTACTAATAAGGCAGTTTGTACTGTACTACACTCCTCTTTTGAACCTGGCACAGAGAGTGTATCATTAAGTCGCTGAGGACTGCAGAGCAGGTTTAGCGGAACAGGATTAAGAGTAGAAATCTTCATCGCATGCACAACAGTGGGATTGGCTACAACCACAGCAACAGTTTTGTCAACACTTGGATCTGGAACAGTTCCTCTGCCAGGCTAATGTGTAAAAAAGGAAAAGACATTATTTAAAATTCAAATTGGAAATCAGGATTTTTCAAGAGATAAGAATCACCACACTGTTCGCCAACCCTTTTTTCAGCTCATGGAAAACTCCATTTTTGGAGGACTTAAGGGCTACAATGGCATGTTAATTTTATAAATTGGAGGGACCAGAAACCCAGACTTAGCAAGCCAATGGTTACCAAATAAATGTAGGATCCATATCAGAATCGTCACTACAATTTCATGCATTCAAGGGAAAAATTTAGAGAGTTAAATGAGCCAAAAAAATTGCCAAGGTTGCTGGCATAATACCATTGTTTACTACCCTGGTCTATTTGGTTTATCACACTGATTTACCACAGCTTTACAGAATTAACCTTATACCAACTATTCCAATTTCCTTCATTATCCTACCATTAATTTTGAACTCTAACGGTGAATGACCCAAAATATATTTCAGGGAAGAATGCACTCTAGTACATTAGTAAAACCAATGATTTTTTTATTGGTAATCTACCGGTTAAAGTAGGTTTCTGATGGACACACTCCTAAA
>LYUA01000484.1:486055-511430 GCA_002093875.1 Calopteryx splendens | reverse complement strand
GGGGGGGGGTGGAGTAACTTTTCGTTTTATGTCATCAGGCGGCGGCGGGAGCGCCCTTTTCCTGAAACCCCCTTCGGTGTAACTTCGGCGGAACTTTAGAGTCGTCTCCAGGTGGCATCACTTGCTCGGTGGAAACTTTGTCATTGCCCCCGTGTGGAGATGGAGAAGGGAAAAAGTAAAGTAATTTTAACCCTCGATCTAATCTATTTGTGCATTTTTAGGGAAGTCTTGCGTGCACGCGTCCCATCCCGGTCTTCGCATGATACCCTGGACTACCGAAGTGTGAAAAAAGAAGAAAAAGAGCACGGAAAAAAAGAGGTTCGAAATTACTTTTCAGGATCTGTGCCAGAATGTACGTATGGAAACTCTCTCCGTCTTGCCTAGTGTGTGCAAAGAAATTAAGCACAGGAATTCATTCTCGTGTTTCAGAATCGTGGAAATTAAATATACCTGCGGTCTAGAAAGAAGTTAAACATACCCGCCTCAAACCTATCTACCCGAAGTGACTGTTCGCTATTATATGTGAAAACTTATATTAAAAATTGTGCGCTCTTTTTTTAAAAGAATGGTTTAAGAAAAAATATTAATTGTTACCGAATTTTTAAGTAAAATTTAAGTATTAAACATGAAGTAGATGATTGTCAGAGTAGTCCTTGGCAGGTCCTCAATTTGAATTTATCAATATTTATTCTTTAAAATATTGTTAACGTTCTCCATCTCTATTTTCTGTTTTGATACTGATAAAGCGTTCAAAACCTTTGTGTGTCATAGCTTCTATGACGTGGGACGCATCAGAATTTTCCTATAGTTCGCAGCCTCTATTTCCTTGTCAACAAATTATTCTTAATGAAGAAAGTAATTCATTCGCTCGTAATAGAAGAGAGTAACGAGGCAAATTTAAGACATCTACAGAACTTCGTGTAGCTAGTTACTACGTTAAATCAGAATAATGTTCATACTGTGTCGCAAAAACTTTTGTGCCAAAACCCTAGTACATGCATTTTGTGCAAATATAAGGATTTTGACTGATATAAGTCTATGAGAAACATTATAACAGCAAGTAGTTAACGATTTTAATAAGATAAGTAAAAATGCTAAGAAAGTAGGGTACGCAAAAGAACATCTTGTTTTGATTTCGCAGTAATGAGAATTGTAATGAAAAAGACTTTGGAGTTCAATCAAATTATATTCTTTATAAAATGAATTTTGAGAAAAACTTTCTTTCACTTTGTGATCGGAGGTACCGTTTTTTTTTAGTATTTAAGAGGATATTGATAGATTAATGGGATAATCTAGATATTTAAAATTAAGTGAATATGAGTAACCATAACAGTAAACTATTTTTGTGTTTGAATATAAAGGAAGAGACATAAACATATTATTGTGAACTAGACGTCTCGACTGTCATCTTCTAAAGTATACCTAGGTAGTACTTAATATGATATAAAAATAAATCTCTTATTGAAATTTTATATTATAAATCTCATGTCTGAGTTTTTTCGAATGTGATCGAGATTGCTTCATTCTCCTCGTTAAATAATAGAAAAATTTAGGACCAATTCTAGTTTTAGACTGATTAGAAGTTTAAAACTTCGTCAAGATGGTCGGGAGGCATTTTGAAGATGTGAGATAGATTTTGAGTAGTCCTGATTCGCCTTCAATAGCCCCGGCTTACTATTTTCGAAAAGGCCTTCATCGCCGTTCGCAGGCACCTGCGAGAGATGGTGCAGTCATTTCTAGTGTTGTTGTTAGATATATCAGTTTCCCACGCTGACAGCCTACCACACTCGGTACTCCGTTACATTTATATTTGGTGCTGATATTTTTGGTGTTTTATCCTACTGGTTTTTTTTACCAATAGCCATTTTTGCTTTTGATTAGATTCATATAGATATTTAAATTTGTTTTCTCTACATGTATCGACGGGGTTATTTATCAAGCCAACCTTCTAATTGTGGTGGTGGCGGTCGTCGGGGAGACGTAGCTTGGGCACGATCTAAACCCTTGGATAACAATTTCCCTCCAGGTAAGATTGATCATTTCGGAACTGGAAAAAATATAAATTATGCCGGTAGGAAAGTTATCATAAGTTTCTCAAGAATTGGTATACTAAATTGAAATAATTTTAGATAATCATTTAATGTATTGCCTCTATGGCTGTGAGCAGTTGTTAAATTAAATGATAGCTATATTTTAATGAGTGAGGCTGAAGTAAAGAAAGTGACTTGTCATGTTCAGGACGTGTGATATTTGTTTTTGACATGAATTAAGGCAAAATTGCGGAAGAAGCTTCCACCCTCAATCCTGATAGCGATGAAGAAGAAATGTTCCTTACTTTCTTCCCTCTAATTGTTTGAAGATTTGTGTCTCTTGGAAAATCTTAAGCTGGAATGTAAGATACTTCAGATGGGAATCTCCGTTGATTTTTGAACAAAAATGCACGAGACAGTTCGACTGGGCTTTGGCTTTCTGCGTGGACTAATAATGGAACTGGCCCGTAGTGAAAATGACTTGGATGCCATTGGGTAATGGAAATCTTTTACATCGGTAACTACTGGTATTAAACCACACTGCACCTTATTCTATCACCACGCTGAAGTATGGCTTATTTCTAAAAAAATTAAATGGAATTATGGACGTCAATAGTGATATTTTCTCAAAAAACTGAGAGGTTGAATTTATGCATTGTAATGGATAAATGTATGCTATGCATATTGTAAGGCAGTAAGAAAGTGTAGGTCTTGCTAATACCAATTGGTGAAGTCGTTCTTGCAGAGGGAGCGGGCATTTAAAAAGAACAGTCGTGGATGATGGTATCGATGCCCGATGGTCTCTTCTTCTTTCCCTTAATACCTCAGAAGTCGTTTCCCCTACCTTGTATTTTCCAAGGTGATCCACTAGACAGGACAGCACAGCTTCTCTCCCGACTGGAACGGTTTGATTTCTAATCGGGAGGCCGAACTCGGGGTCTTCGGACACCCTGGTTGAGGCGCCCCATTGCTCTGGCGGAGCTGGAAAGGAAGAACAAAAGCATGAGCACTTATGATAATTAGGTCTCGTAAGCCACCTTAACCATGGCGTTCACATCTTTTACCGAATGGTGAAATGTGCTGGTGGATTCAGTAATCGCGTAGTATTTTAGATCAAGGCTCAACTGAACTGACACTCATGTGTCAGTGGTCGAGCGTAATCTCATTTACACGAAGTGATGTAGCAACTTATTTTACATTCAGCTCCCATTCACTAAGCCTTTATAACCGTACAATTTGAGAAGATCTTGAATTAAATAATTTTATTCCAAATAATCCTTTAACAAATGTTATCCGCGTGATTTTAGGTACGACATTTTACAGTGAAACAATTCCTATTTTAATTTAAGCAGTAATTTGGACATTTGTGGTAACACATTGAGAACTGACCCGATTTAATTTATAGAGACATTTTATGGAGTAAAAAGTAGAAGATTCAAAACTCGAATTCAACACTGGCTACTACATTGGAAAAGAATAACTTGGATGTTTTATTTTTAATAAGCTTTGTGTTAAATAATATAATTTGAATTAAATGCCGAGATAAAATGTTATTAATTTTCTTGAAATTTTGCATAATCATAATATTGTGCTTTACATATCAATTGTACAGTATGAAATATGACATTTTAGGCATCTGATATAGAAGGTAGTGGATTTTTTTGTAACAAAGGATAGAAAATAATCACAACTTTTAGTTATACATATTACATTAGAATCACAAATATGATTTCCTTTACTTCGTAAATAAGGAACCACCACCCGAGTAATTAGCCCGAAGGTTGGTTTGATAGGTGAGGGTAGAGCTAACCAATACTAAGCCCAACAGCTTGCGAAATTAACAATTCAGGGGGCACCGTTCCTTTCCCTGTGCCGTCTGCGGTTTCTCAGAGCGACTTGGTACCCCAAAATCGTACAGCTAGGGTGAAGTTTTGAGTGCCTAGAGGCGTCACCCGGAATCGAACCCGGGCCCTCCGGTCAGCATGCCCAGTGCTATAACCAATGACAACCTCTCCCCAAATAGGGAACTGCAGTTTTTTTTAATGGATAAGGTTTTCTTAAAATAATGCAAAAATGGCGGTTGGCTGATCAAAGTAAATCTAATTGTGGTGCCTTCTTTTTGAACTTCTCGGTATTTAAAAAAAATTAAAATGATCAAATTAGATAGATTTTATTTTATGTGTCTGTTTATTGATATAATATTTTAATGCTGAATAACTGCTACCGGAACATTTCTTTTTCTGTTAAAAATGTCGTGAAATTTCGTAATAGTCACTTTTGGGGTCCAAATATTGAAGAACAGTTTGATATTCCTTTGAACTGCATCATCTTCCGCTTAATTAGTTTCGAATGCACTCGCATGCGAGTAGATACGTCCCACGACATTTCACGCTTCCGCATGATTCAGAAATCTTCCAAGCCTTTTCGACGAAATGGTCATTCCCATTGCCACCATTTTTCCATAATAGTATAAAGTATCTTCTCGATTTCCTTTAGATCTAGTTTTAAAAGATTCGGCTAGTTTTGTTTATGTTCAATTATATAAATAAATCATTGATAAAAAAATTAACATTGATTTTTTTATGCCTTATTTTCTTTATATAAGTGAACATGGTTAATTTAATAGGCCATGAATGCTGGTTTGTTCCTTAGCATAGAAATCTGTATAAGATCATGTGTAGAAATTTGGAATTTTATGAAGAGGCTTTAATAAATTGGTATTGATTGGAATGATAGTTCTTTGATGTAAATATTTTCCCACATTTTAATGTGAAAAACTCCCATTTCAAACCTCTCAGCAGTCCGCGCTCATTTGTTTACAAATGGATTTTTATGTTCTCACTGTAAATGTGCATTTACGCCCATCGGATGCTTGTAAATGTATAGTGTGTATTGAGTGAGAGTATTTTTGATTGAAGTTTATGCCTATGGATAACTAGTGTTATTAAAAACTAATTTATCCACGGCTATCCTTACGCAAGGCGCCCCCTTTCCGTTCGTAAGACTTTCATTCCACCGGTTAATCTTTTGCTGGGGCGGATGCGTCGGTGAATCGGACAAACAGTTCTGCGAGAAAAATAGAAAAGGGGTGAACGGAAAGGAGAAAACGAACGAACGACGACAAACATTGTCGATTTGTATCGACGGATTCTTTCCATTATATTTTTATCGCTAATTTTTTCGTGCGTTTCTATAGAAAAACATTCCGTCCGTTTCCTTGAGAAAAATAAAACTCTGTTGGAGCGGAATCCCGATTAATTCCAATATTAGAGGAGCATCACTTTGCGCTGAGGGATAGGAGAAATAAAAATAAAGGCGAGGAAACAGCGAGGATATAAGTGGGCTGGGGAAGAGGTGCGGCTCGTTGTGGAGTGCGGGCGGAGAGGGAGTTTCTATATCGTCCTGAACTTTCTCCAATCTTTTATAAAGAAATGTCCCGGCCTATCCTTCCTTAACTCTCCCCCCTCCTCCTCCGCATCCCCTTTCCCCCGAAACCTCTATCTACATTCCCAACCGCCGTCTCTAACACTTTTTAAGTGCTAAACCCTTAAAAAATGCAACGATCCCATCCATGTTGCTCCCACCTCCACCTACCACCACCCTCCTCCCTGCGTTTCTTTTCTTTCCAGGGCCGGCACGGGCTTTTCCCCTCGCGCCCTCCCAAGTTCCCCCCTCCCCCCAGTCCTCCTCCCTTCCCCATTTCCTATACTTACCTGTCCTCCCACTAATCCCACCGCCGTCCCGCGCACCCCTCCACATCTTTCTCGTCCTAACCATCCCCCTGCTTCCTCGATCCTCCCCCAGCTAACTCTGAAACCTTGGGAGGATCAGATTCTCTCACTCTCATTAACCGTAAGTGCTTCCTCCCCCACCTCACCTACTTCTCCGCATCCTCCTTGTTGTCGCTTCCCTTTTTCCCAGGCGCTGAAGCGGCTCTCTTTCGTTGCTTCTGCTTATCCTCCTCTTGCCCTTTCTTCCGCGGCCCCTTTTCCCACTCCTCATAGTCTTTTCTCAGGTCTTCCGTGTTCCCTCGGAGCGCATTTTCCGATTTGTGCGGTGTGCATTGACTGCAACCTGCCCGTTGTCGGGTTGGTGTCCTTAAAGATCAGGTGTGGTGTGGGAGAATTGGAGCGAAGAATGACCAAATCGTAGAAATTTTGAACGATTTACTCAAAAATGAAGCCATTTAAGGGAATTTGTTTATTTCCTCCTGGGGTACCGTTAGTATCAGCTTTCCGTCGCCAAGGGTTTCGATTCCTGGGGGTGACGGATTTTTCAGTGATATCCCGAATTCTGCATTTGGGGGCAACTCGTGTTTTTCAGTACTCCGCCCCCAAGATGGGACTTGAGTGTGGATGCATTGTCACCTTTTCTCATGAATAGACTAATGGCAACTCTGGACGTGTCTCCACCCTTCGTCATTACCTTGAAAAGTTTTACCTGCCTTTAAATTGATCTATTATCCATAATAGCCTAAATGACCTCGGGTGTCTATCGTCATCGTTCAGTCTAACATCAGTTTAAGGTTATTTGCACCAAGAGAGAAATACTTAACGATGTTTAAAAAAATGTGCCAATCTTCTTTGAATAGGTTTCTTTGTCCTAATCGATAAAGAGAATGCATTATTCGATAGACTCTTCCTTGTTACCTTTCATATTTGCAGTTGTTGTAATATATAAGATATTAGGTCAATTCGCAGGTTCAAAATAACTTCGCAGGTTCTAAATAAAGAATGATATCAACATACGATATTTTTTCAGGTTGCCCTAAAAGTGATACACTTATGAATATTGCTAGATAAGAAAACTAGGAAATTTATACCAATATATTTACAGGTTTTGGTATTTCCTAATTAGTGAAAAATGCCTGTTAAATTATATTTCTTAATGAAACCCTTTCTGGTTATGTGCCATGTCAGGCGTTTCGCTTCCAGACAAGGTTCCGAAGGTTAACTCCACCAACATCGGCATGGCGTTGAGATTGTCGAGGGAAATTACCAAATCCTATAATATTTTACTATTTGCATTGAAACGCATGCGAACCTAAGTTGACACTCTGAAACGAGAACCTGAATGCCTTTATTTTCGTGTCGTAACGCGTTGGATGGAATACGAGGGTGTTTTTTGTAATTGCTAATTAGTTCTTTTCACCACCGTTTTAAAGGAAGTAAGATTTCGAACAATCGTGATTTAGCCTATTCCCCTGTCCGTCCGTGTCTCGGCACGGCCGTCACCTCGGAGCCCCGCTTCGCCCTCTCCAGCCAAATTCGCCCCCTCCCCCACCTCCGTGCTCGCCCCCCGCCCACGTTCACGCCTTTCCGCGCGCTGTGCTTCGGTCGGAAGGGTGCGCGCTTTGCATTCAAATTTCCGTCTTTAGCTCCGCAACGGTCGGCGGAGGAATGATGCCGATGAAATTTGGATTTTAGGCGCCACCTGGGTCGCTGCATTCGGAAAAACAAGAGCTGGGTATCTCCGAGGGTACGTGGTTTGGGAAGCGTTCGGCTACCGCACTCGTGAGGGGGTAAAAGACGAATTCGGATGGGGATATCGATTCTGTAATTCAATACTGTGTCATGTGGCAGGGCAAATTAAACTCCCGATGTATCGTTAAAGTTTAGTGGCTCTATTTCTTTGAATTTTTTTAGGTTTACCGTAAAATCGTAGTGATGATAGAGAAAAGACGTTTTTACATTAAAAAGGAATTTAGCTCGTCCACCGAGCATTAGGAAAGTGCCTTTCCTGTTCTCAAAGGAAGGGCCATGCAAGAGCGTTAGAAAGGAGTGAATATTAATTGAATGAATACATTTTGTAAAGTGATTATTTCTACTGCAGGAAAAATGGCGGTGCATAAATGTATTCACCTCCCAACCTGATTGCATGGAACCGATTATAGGCATCCCTGATTTGGCATAAACGTAGACTAAATGCGGTGAGTGATTGGGGCATTTCAGGATTGTTGATGGTTTGGAAATGGGAGGGATTAGGGAAATAAACGAGTGGTTTAGAGAAGAATGTATTTGCCTGCACTGACAATGGACAATTTAGAAAGAAGTTGGTATGCTACCTTGATTCGGGAATGTTGTGTGAACGGATGGGATTGGAATCAGCGAATGGGTGTAAATTGTTTGAGAAGGGAAGTGGTAAAGCAAAAATGTCTCAATGGAGAATGTGGTGGAAAGACTAAAGGTCTCAGTAAGGGAAAAGCGTGCGTTAAAAAGTGTATGAAGGCGACAGAGGTGAAAGAAGTATGTATGGATAGAAACGAATAAATTAGTGAAAGGGATTGCTTCCTTTCGTTCTCGACTTTTCTAGACAATTCCTACTCCGAAAGGGAATGACGTGAAGATTTTGTTCTTACAAAACACTTAGAATATGTCTTAAAATGATTCCTGAGTGACTCGAATGAAGTCTAAAGCTCGGATTTTAATCCAACTACTTCTATGACGAGGGATTAATTGTGCTACAAAAGGAGAATTTCATTAAGCCTAGCGCAAATTCAGACTGAGGGTATATTACTCCAAATTTATAATTCTAGAGAGCACGTGAGAGCTGCTGTTGAACTTAAGTTTAGAATTTTTATTTAATCAACACATACCTATTGGGATACCTGTTTTCCACTGGTAAATGTTAACTCCGTCCTATGCTCATTATTATTATAGATAGTAACATATATGAGTTGAGTGCATGTTGGGAAATCCTCTCTGCTTTTGATATTGGCATAGCAATTCCAATCTCTGCCGATGGCCATCATAACATTTTCAAGAGCCATTATCGTGAAGATTACCATGAAGAATAAATGGACGCTAAAAGCAGTTGTATGCCTCAAGCTATTTAAATCGTGACGTTATTCCAGCGATACTTTAGGTCAAGACAGCATTAACCGGTAATGTTTTCTTATATTAGTGAAAAACTTTAACTTTTTCTAAAAATAAAATATGCCACTTCCAATTATATTTATTTAAGGATTAAATCACAAAAAAATTAATGCCGTGATTCTAAAAATTGAAATGCTATTATTCACCTTCCTTACGACTGTGATAGGTCATTTAATGCTTAACATCAAGTCACAATTTTCATCTCAAATCTAGCATAACATAAATAGTAAATTTAGTGCCAAAACCAACAAAAGAGTTTAATAGGCCTTAAAATATATTTTATTAAATTATTTAAATAATTTATTTCGTTTAAGTGTAGCTTTTATTTAGTAATGAAATTAAGTTATTTCATCACAATGTCTGGGTCAATTACTTTTATTGGATCTGTAGATTTAGTTAGACAATTATAAATATCCTCAAAGTTATAACACCGTTCCTTTTATGAATCCTGTTAATCAATCTATCAATTCATTTATTCTTAATAGAATATTTAAGGACTAAGGAAAAAAAATGGAAAGGTTTTTTCCTAGGGGTTATTTGTAACACTTATTGAGGAGGTGTTTGGCCCGGAAACTTTCAAATGGGAGAAAATCAGAGCTATGGGTGGAATATAAGGTCAAAAGTCTAATTTCGCAGTGAGAAAAGGTAGTTCGTACTTAGGCTCATTAACAAGGAAGTGGTTAAGAGGACAAAGGAAAACTAGGAGAAAATCAGTTTAAATTTGAAAAGGAAAGGGGAGACGTGATGGCATTTCAGAACATTAATTCATCGATAAAAAAGAGCAGGAAAAAATAGGAAGTTTTTATATAAATTATGAATTTCCAAGTTTTCGAAGAGGTACTACTTATGTGAAGAGTATTATCCGTGGTACTTCTTTGTGCGGCTTGATGTATATCATCTTCAAGCATTCCACCAGGGGTCCTGCCAACTTTACGTCTTCTCGGCGTTGGTTTCTTACCGACCTTAGCCCACAGCCTTCACTTTGATGTTTTGCTCACCCCTTCTGCTTAGGGTTTGAAATTCCAAGGCGCACCCAGAATTAAGGATGAAAAACTGCCAACAAAATTATCTCAAACTAACGGGGAACTGAATCTGAACATCAAACAACGAAAAGGGAAGATTTGAATAATTGAGAATGAAGAATAACGAAAATACAATTATTTTAACTACAGTTTTCGCTCTGGTATTGCACATTATCGGTTTACAGAACCAACATTCGTGTATGAAGATATAATTGGAATTTTAACGTGATTCAGTGTACGCATCAGTGGAGAGCTTGATTCTGACTTGTATCGACTCTTAACATCGATTTCGAAGCCCGTCGTGCATCGGTTATTTTACGTTTCGAGTAGATTTATTGATACGAGATGATTGATACATCATGCGTTTAGGGCATCAAAATTTGCATTCACAATTGATTTTCCCTCTCCCAATAAAAATGCAGAGTATAATGTCACGCATCACATGAGTTGATTGCATACCAGCGTAATATAATATGCCACCAATGACATAGTTTCTTTTTTTTCGAAGAAGACTACTATCTTTCCAAAATTTATTTTGGGAATCATTGACAATTAAATCACATTGAACATGAGTGATGGACCATCTTGAACATTATCACTTCATGCCGCTTTTTATGTTTTAAGAAAGAAACATGAGACCGTAAAATTTACCACTCATTTAGAGTGAGACATTTTAATGAACGGGGATTCAAAAAGGAATTTAGCGTTCGTTCTTTTGGAAGTTAGTTTTCAGGTGACATGGGGTTACGTGGCCCGTATTTTAAATTAACAATAAAATTTTTAAACGGTGAGCTTGCCACCCTAAACCTTTAAACCAGTCTTGAAACTCAGTCTTCCCCCTAGAATACTGAGCCGATTCCGAGGAGAATAGAAAGGATTTGTGAATTTTTAAAACACACTTTTCCACCCTTATGGTGGTTAGAGTATAAAACTAGTTGTTTATAATAATAATAATAATAATGGTGAAAAGTTTATTAAGGAGCGACATCATTTCATTAACGTGTTTTCCTGAACCAGCCATGGCTTTATTCTGAGCTGAATAAGATAAACTTTTGGGTGTAGCGCAATTTCTTTGATACAGAACCTGTATATCTGCCATTTCAAACTTTGGTCTAAGGTTACTCCCAGGCATTTAATACTGTTAGAAAGAGCTAATATAGCTTAATTATTACTTGGACTCAGAGTGCAGCTAATAAAGTCAGTCAGATGCCACTCAAATTTGAAAGGATTGCAAACATTTATAACTTGCGTGTTTAATTTAAATTACAATTATTATAAGTATTTGAGGAAAGTCATTTCAGTAAATATAATTTAAATCTAATTGCATGTTATTTTTTGTACCCTACGATGAAGGCTCTTCATGGCATAGGTTAAAAACATAAGCAAACGATATTACATGGCCTTTAAATCTATAATTACTCAGTCATTGATATAAGCCATACATAGAATAGGCCGAAGACAAAGCCCTGCGGCGCACCAGAATTAACCTATTTAGAGTTGCTGCAATGATTGTCATTCATGACAAATTGTGATCTCTTTGATAAATAAATGTGAAATCATTTTAATGGAATGCCACGAATTTCATCTTGCTGACGTTTAAACAACAAAATTCTGCGTTCGAAGGTATAAGAAGTCTTCTAAAGGTCTATAAACAAGCCTGTAGTTGGTCTTTAGGGTCTGGTCATCAATTTTAATACATTTTTCTTTATAAAATTTTAGAGCATCTTTATTACTTCTCCCATTCGTAAAACCAAATTGGTTTTCACTAAAGAAACTAACTGCATTGAAAATTTTATTAATCTGAACTTGACCGAATTTTCTAAAACCTTTAAAAAACCGCGAAACGGAAATCGGTCTATAACGTTGTGTTTAAGAATGGTCAGTCTTTTTAAGTATGGGCTAAACCGTTAAATGTCTGTTTCACTCTAAATGTGTGTAACTGGGTATCCATGCTGGACATCCCATGCATGACGTGAAGTTTATCCACTTAGATTTTAGAAATATTGAATTTTAACCTTTGTAATATAATTGAGAAACGGTCTAGTCTCGTCGAAAAACCGGTTTTCGTTAGATCACCAAAGTTAACCCACATTAGGCCCGGATGGAGGTGACCCTCATGCATCTACCGCGGCGTGCTATCCCTTGATTGCATGTGGCAGGCAGGTTGAACCGTCAGTGCCCGGGGGCCAGATCAGAGTCCCCCTGCATCCTAATTTTTTTCGTTTGTAATTTTATTGACCACGCTACTTCCTTTTATGACAGTCCAACGCAGCGTGTCATAAGGCTGACCTACGCCATTTGTCCCTATCATTAGTTATGTTCATTTTTTTATAATAGTTATTGCCGATTATGCCTTTATATGATTTGGGAGGAATAACCGTGGAATAAAAGTATTGCAGTGTGCGAAGTGTCGTTTTAATAGCAATTCGATTAGGTTGAAAATGACTCCTTAACCCTGCCCTCAGTTCAATGGAACAATTTCTTTCTGTCGCTTTGAGTTACTGATGGGATAAGAGTTGACAGCCCCTTTTATGCTACCCATCTTCCTAGCGAAGTGAACAGTTACTACCCGTTACATCGCTTGTTGTTTTATTCCGTCCACCGAGGCGAAATTCAAATAGGAAAATAGTCGAATGCCCTTCGAACTATACTCGACGTGAGATATCGGACGTGAAACAGTCGGCTATTAGTTCTTCTTACATGCATCTCCAAACAGTAGGATTTTTGAGAAGGAATGGATTTTCTCCTTCAAGGAATAGGCGTACTTCGACGTTTCTGAGATCTGTCTCTGAAATTACTGATTACGTATTGGAAATGTTTATTAAACTTTATAAAGTAAAAGAGACCACACGTAGGTGAAGTTCCCAGCCATCCGTGGATGACCGAGGGCCAGAAGAGTGAACGGCGCAGTGTGCTGCACCCAGCCGGGGTGGGCCATTCACTTGAAATCGGTCTGCAGGGTGAATCCATAAATCGAAAAAAAATAAATAAATCACCTAGGGGAGATTAGGGGAAAAAATCCTCGTTTGAGCGCGGTGATGGGGGCGTGGCGAATCCTTCGCTCGCACCAGGATCGTGCACGAGTACGAAAAACAATGGAAGAAAGTTTGTCCGAGGAACATAAGGAACGAATGAATTATTGAAACAAAAACGAGTGGAAGAGCTGCGGTGATAAGACGGCTTGATCTCAATGTCTCTCAAGGCAAAAAAAAGGGGGAATTGGAAAGGAAAGAGATGACCGCGCCCATTTTTTTCGGGAGGAGTGGAAGACCGAGAGCGTATCCCGGATCCCCTTTCCTCCGCGTTGCGATTGCACGTGAGCGTATGACGGCACCAGAGCGAGGTTATTATCGAGCGCCCTTCCCGGCGTCGGAAGGCTTTACCGTCCGATGGCCGACTCGTTGGGACTCCCCGCCCGCCATCCAACTCTGCACTCGGCTCTTTATTTCCGTTTACCGGAAGGTGACCTAGGGAAATGGAGAGAAAAATTTGCTCTCCAGGAGATGTTGGTGCCTCGTGATGCCTCAATCGCTCGCGGCGATGAATTTGATCGAGATTCTGGAATGAGAAACATCGCTGGAAGGGATGAAGGAAATTTGGAACCAACATTCCTGGCAGTAAGTTGCGCCAGCCCATCTGTAGAATTCCCCTTTCCCATTTGCACTGCCTCGCACGTGTCGCGCCTCACGTCATAACATTTTTAGGCAGTGCCATCAAGTATTAAAAAGGACTATCTTTAATTATTCTTCTAAGGAGTTGATCGTATGTGTGAAGCATTCGCTAGCATTGTATAATGGATAGTTTTGAGCTTCATTTGTATATTTGGGTTTTCAAAATCTTCCAAAGAAAGAATACCCATACATTTTTTTCTTCTATGCTCAATTAAAATTTATAAAGTAATTTACGCTTTCACGATTGTGTCCTTTTTTAATTCTGAAACGAACGGAAACTCGAAAAAATTTGACGAAAATCATCCTTTCTCACTGTTTGCTTAATACTAGGTAAGACAAATGAATTGCATCACCCTTTTCATTCAGGCCCCTTTAAGTCGCAGTGATGTTCATTACATTTCCCTCCCGTGTGATGTCGTAAGTTCCTTCAATGCCACTGGGTAGAGGCGATCCTTACATTTAATTGTTCCCAAATATGTCATTTTCTACATTACGCCTTAATTTATCTTTTCCTTCAAATACTTCCATTTACCCCTCTCTCCTTTCCCATCCCTCAAACTTCTCTTTCACTGCCCCCCCCCTGTCTTCTCCCCAGCCCACACTCTCCCCCTTCCTTCACGGCTTCGTCTTTCTAACCTTTCACCTCCTCCATCACCTGGCCTCTCATGCAGTTCACTCCCACGCCCTCAAGCCTTCTGCAAATTCTGACTTGGAGGAAAAATAGAGCTCGTGAGAAAAGAAAGAAAGAGGAGATTGTGAAACCCTTCCTTAGTTCCTCGCGCCCTGCCTGAAGATGGTTTGTTTGCTAGGTGGCGGGAGGGGATTGCACGCCTGGCTGTCTCTTCCCGGGCAGATCACAACATCGTTAGACCGGCTCCACCCCATTGCCTTAAGATAGTACTGTAGCAACCTCTCTCTACTTTTCTTTTATGAAACCTGGTAAATCACAGTTGAATACTTCCATTATCGAAAAAGTGAATACAACATTCTTTAATACGTTGCTTTGTGAAAATTCGGCCATTCAAAAGGAACAAAATAACACTGTCCTAATGAGTAGTAACGAGCCAAGGGAGTTCTTTTGTAATTAAAATAAAACAAAACGTTTGATGGCGTATTCATACGTCTGGGTACTCCATCACCTTTAAGAAGTGTTCTAAAGACAAAGATGTTGAGCTGATAATTTTAAATGGATATTTTTAATTGGCGAAATACCAACATCACGTAATCTGCAGAAAAGTGAGGTAACATCTGGTGTTTTGTTCCTACTTCACTCAAATGCTTTACGGGTATTTCATAAATGGAAATAAATCTTTTATTTAGTAATCATTTAATCAGATGTGATGGCTATCATGGAATATAAACTTAAAACAGAAGTTATTTAATCGGTTAGTTTTCAGTTGTTCTGTGTCAATTCTAGAAAATAAGAGAAGAAAAAAAACCCACAGTTATGCTAAGTCCGAGCAATTCATATTCTTATTGTTCGTTAATTCTAACATTATGTATACAACAAAAATTGATACCCAGAATTTCGCGTTGTTTTCTCCTTTAGTATATTGTAAAAGTTTATTGGCTTCCAATATCATTCACAGTTTACTCCGATTAGGTTCTCATTCGGCAATTTCACCTCAATCTAATAAACATTTTATTCGCAATTTACTGACAGATAGCGCGTGTACCAGGAATTTAAATTTACCATTACATACTATTATTGACATTTGAATATTCAAATTCGTCAAAAATTTAATCAAGCTTATTGTTCTAATTCATTTCTGGTGAAATAGGACTGTGCCAGTTGATAGAAATTGTATTTCGGACATGTCAGTGGCCCTTGAGTGAAAGGAGCATCAGATATGTTTTCGTATTATAAAAAAGCTGTTTTTTTTAACATAAGAGTACATCACTGTACATAAGAGTACCCAATCACTATATTTTTTCGCTGACACAAATGATAATTGCATGGCTTAACCCGAACCCCTTATTTGGATGTTATTGTGGATAACATTTTAAAAGCAGTAAGACAATTTTCTCACAGTAAATATATATTTACTCCAAATATATTATTGTTTTAATGAATAGGATATTATGATGTCCATTTGAGTAATTTTCATACATTTTTCTGCAAATTCATTTTTCACAAAGCTGACCCATTGCTTAGTCACGAAAATGATAAAAACTTATGTAAATTATGAAATTTGGTGCCATTTAGACTGACATCTGTTCATGCCACATCGGAAAAATCCTTGGTTTTTGCAGAGAATGAATAAAGAATGCGTCGGGAATCGCAATTATTTGGTCTCCTGAAGGCGCACTCCTGTCTCTTTGTCACTCGTGATCATGTGGTCTCAATACTGCCCAAGTGTTACTTCCCTCCTCGCCTCCTCTCGCTCGTCTTCCCGTGGCTGGTCCCGTCTAACCAATCGAATTGGTGGCTTCGCACCATTAGTGGGGAGTCGATGGGTTCTCAGACTCCTTTCTGGGTGTGGCACCAATCGCTCGCTCTCTCGTCTCCTCTTCGCGAGGCGACTCCGCGCTCGCTTACAAATGGTGAAGCGAACGTTGGAATAGAATTAAGTAGGTGGGATGGCATTCTGATCGATTTCAAGTGTTGTGATCCGAGGCTGCTTATGCGGGATTATGCGCGCGCCTCTCCCTTTCCTCGTTTCATAGGGAAATGATCGGATGCCCTAAGAGTTTCAAGTTTTGTTTCGGTTTATTGGATTCGAATGAAATGGTGATGGGCAGAATAGGAAGCTGCAAGTTGGCTTATTTTTTACCGTGAAAATAAAGAGTCTCATGCTCCATGATTTTTCATCATTAGTCCTCCGCACACTAATGATACAAAGAAAAAAGGAACGGTGGGAAAATCTGTTGTTGGGTTGGATAAGTGGGCGCATAAGGGCATTTATGATAGGACACAGTTCGCACATCGCGATAACACACATTTTTCGATTGAAATTTTTCGGAGGCCTCTTATGTTTTAACTATAACGTATTGCTCACGGAGAACAAGTAGCCTCTCTGGAATTAATTTGGCAGAACAATTGGTGACGTGAATATGGCGTAATTCATTCTGTGTTTCCGAATGAGAGCTTGACGTACCAGCGACTCTCTTACACTAGAGAACTCACACATCCCATAGGCGAAAATTACGAATTGGATTACGTATTTTCCGACTAGCGAGTAGTGGCGGATTTTCATGGAACACAGGAAGTTTTGTGTCAATATTTGAGAGGCGGAAAGATGATGGGAGATAGGAAATGGGAGTGGCTGCATTTTTGCTCCCCTAATGTTTTTGATACGGGCAAAAAACTTCCCCAACCATATTCCCCTTCGAAATTCCGCCTCCATCGTCTTGAAGGACCTGAACTAGTTGCTTAACACCCTCACCCTTTGTTGCACCCTGAGGAGTTGTGAAAATGCAAAACTACTTATGACGGCTGAATTTTACCGTTCAAGTTCTTCTTTCCTCCTTTTTGCGCGATATAAAGGTCAATTACGATGGATGCTATTAGCATAATAAACGGATTCATGCTCACCCGTATGAAGTGCAAGGCGAATTATTTCATTTTTTTTCATTCTTCACAGGAACTCGTTGTGTCGAGAAGACATTTTCTTTGAGTCCCCCGAGAATGATAAAAGCACATTTTCGCCAAGTTTAATCACAATATACCCTTCTGAATGCTTCTCTTCCAGGTCAATGGGATGCGTCAAATGACGTGGTCACACTTTGAATTTTTTAAGGCAATTGACTTGGGATGGAACTGTATTAAGAATATCACATCAAATTGCATATATCTAATATCACTGGGAGAATATTTTGTCTTAGTTAAAAAAAAAATAACCTCCATTTAAAAAAAACTTAAGCGCATTGCCAAAACTAGAAATAAACATAAAAGGTCATTGAGGAAGTGATAGAAATTAAACGGTGAGCCTAATAAAATGTGGCTATGAAAAAAAACTCACTATAGCTATTTAAGTGTAATCGCTCATGTTACACAGACAGCAAGTTCCGACATCGGCTTACAATTAGGAATGTGTTAGCGGTTTTTGATCTAATAATCTTTCAACCCTTAATCCCTTTCCTTTGTTTCAGCTTGTGAGACGACTAGCTTTGATTAACATAGTGAAAGCTAAATAAACATTTACCTTCAGACTGGTATGTGTAACTATTGCATAATGGCGGAGACCTTGAGTATCAGAGAGTTGAAACTATTGGGAAGATTTTTAAAAATGATGAAAATATAGTGCGTTTGGGAAACCTTAATTTAAGGATGAAGGCTGAGCTATGAGCTTGTATAAATATTCATTCAGACTTAAAGCACTTAGTATACCTTGAGTATAAGAATTTACCTGAAGCACTATTTTCACTTACGAAAATTAGAAGAAAACCTTGTAACAGCTCATTTGATATAAGTGTTAAAGCAAGGCTTACATGAATAAATGAAAGATGTGAACGAAATATTGATAGGATAAATAGAAGATTTAAGCTATCTTGAGGAGTTTTCAGAGAAGATGGAGAATGTGACTCAAAAGAATTGGAAGTGCGGTAATACCGTCCTATTCCGATATAGATTTTCATTCCGCTAGATTTTTCGGTATGAGTTTACTGAATCGCCTGTCATGGAAAGGAGACATTAATTGGGTCTTGGTTACTAAATTGCTATTTTCATACTACATAGAGAGTGGTTAATATACTGCTGTTGTGAATACTGTAGTAAAAAGTTAGCTATTTTGACATTAAAAATTGGCTTCGAGGAAAATCCAAGTGTGTTATCCTCGGAAAGGGAGCCTTGAAAATTAAATATTTATAACACATTTTAGTGAGTGAATAATGTAGATTAGCTTAAATGTGATTTAAATCGTGACGTCAAGCTTTTATACGGTCAGAGTCACTTCTACTGCTTGCTATTTGTAGATTAAAATACCAGAAAAAACATAAGCGAAATATTTAAATAGTATCGTCACTATTTTTTGTGCACTTTATGTGTCGATTATTTTTAATGTGAAATATTCAAGCCCTCTTTGAAGTCAGATAATATCTGGCTGGCAACCAAGGGATTTATCCTTGTAACTTCAATGATGGATGAATTTATATTTATGTACATATTCCATTAATTGTAGATGTATCTACGCCCAATTTACCCTTTCCCTAGTTAAAATAATTAAGTTCATGCAAGGGCATTGCCAATTAGCCTTTCCTCAAAATACGTACGCAGTGCATCCCTCACGTGGCTCCAGTATAATTTTCCCTCTTCGACCTAGCCTGAAGGAGCAAGAGATTTCTGGACTCCTCTATCCCCTTTATTCGTCTGCTTCCTCTCGGAATCTTTTCATGAAAGAGAATCAGGATTGTCTTCACATCCTCGTCGTCTTATACAAGAATGAGGACTTGGAATAATAGATGACCTCCCACAGTGACAACTTTTAACAGAGGGAATCCTAAAGGAGTTAAACAGGGTCATGGCGAGTTCCAGAGGCATCCAAAGAAGGCGAATAGGTTTTTTAGGGTGGTTTGCTGGGGATCAGCAGGATTTACAAAAGCTGAAAAAAGAACTTGTGCTCTAAAAGGTTTTCCATTGCATCGAATAAGTAATTCAATATGATTCACCGTAGATAAGGTTTTATTTTAATATTATACATTTATTTAATTTGCTGTACAAAGCCATTTTAATTTGTAAAATCAATTAAATTTTAATTTTATGAAATATAAATTGCAAGAGCCTAAATTACTAGGATTTTTATATTTAAACATAAGTCTACAAGGGCAATACATGACTAAACATCGCCAGACAGATCGAAAACAATTATAAAAAAGCCTTTAGCTTTGCCTTCTTTGTGTTTTGATGAAATTTGGTAGGCATTGGTTTAGTGCCGTCCTTTCTTAGCCAAAAATAACTTTCTCTAAATCGGGTAAGATGTGACCCCTTATATAGGCAATTTTACAGAAAAGAATTTTAGAAGACACAGATTTAAAGAAACCGTCATTTTACATTCTCATTCAAGTCTTGGCAGTTTTGTTATGCGTAGCACAAAGCTCAAAATGAAATCAACGTAAAGCTTAAGATAACTTGTGATTTATTCCCACATAGTGAAAATTAATACTATGTTAAATACGTTTTTCCCGTTCAAAATGAATGATAACTAGCGTCATGTTTATAGACTTTAGGATAAACACCTGGAGGGAGTTCCTGGTAAATTTATTTTACCATGACAATTATGCATATTCCGTGTACGTAGGAAGAAGGATAGAGGAATGAATATTTTTACTGAGAATAAAATTCATGGAATTTGAAAAATTTTGAAAAGTTAATTTCTGGACTTTAAAACATCCACCTGATATACTTCGTAGATGGCAGAGAAAAATTCCTTTATGCATGGTAAACTTTTGAAACCAATGCCAAGCTTTTGGGAAATAGGTATTGAAACACCAATTATGAGGATGAAATGGTGATCAAGAGGACAAATCGGGGCGGGAATGTACTCCAGAGTAACTAGTATACGAGCTACGTAAAGTAAATTTGAGTAGACCTGCGATGAAAACATACGTTCACTGTTTTTGGATTGGAACTCAATTTCTGATCAGGCGTGCCATCAATTACAACTTCAAAGGACCCTCATCTAAATTGAATTTCCGAGTGAGTTTTTGGGAAAGAGATATTATATTTCAATAACCGGCGATACTTAGGTGGCAATAAACGGATCCTGTTTTGGCTCGTTCTGGTGGTGGGGAAAAATCCGTACTTAGTCCCGCTGTGGTCGACCTATTTTCAAACCTATATTTTCCTGCGGACGGCATTTGTAAATGAACTTGCAAAGCCTAGATTGTTTTCCGTGCCAGTGAACGCTAACATAGCTGGACGTCCCAACCAGGTGGTGGATAGCGAAGTAGAATGCCTTGTCTCCCTTTATCCTCTCACACTTCTACAACAACCCTCTTGATTCAGTTTTAAGAACCCCGAGACACGGCCGTTTTAGACCATTTAAAGTGAGTCTCACAGAAAATAGGAATTTCAATTTCTCATTGTACAGAGGGTTTCGCGTGCGCCAGAGTTAAAAGGGACCGTTAAAGTGCGAGGCTCAAGGGGCGGGGATGGAAGCGACAGAGTGTGGCTGGGGTGAGACGGACGGACGTAGCGTAGGGATGGTAGCGTGGTGACCCATGCGAACTTCGCCAGTCTTTTCGTACGAGCTAGGATTATTTCATGTACATCACTCCAGCATGCACGCTGTGTAAGAAGTTGGTACTTAGTCGTTGAACGGAATGGATATTCTAAGAGTTATTCTGAGATCCTGTGACTATTTAAATTTATCAATATTTCAAGTTAACCAAAGAATCCCTTGAAAATGGTAATTCGATTTATATGTAAGGGTAGAGGCAGCAGCTTGGCAGATTATTTCTTCGAAAAAATTGTGGTTCAATCATAAATCACACCTCAACGCATAATATCAAGCTATTGTGATGAACAGGAAACTCTTATTAATACTATGTGTCGAAAATGGAATTGGTAGCCCTTTTGGGGACGACTGGGTTTCTTATTTCTCTCGCCAAATTTGACGTTTGGCTCAATTACAATGATAACAGTAAAGGTGCCATATACAGATTATATAAATATTTCACTGGCTCTAAAACCCAATTTCAGTCATATCCTATGATGACACATTATGTATTATGTTTTAGACACAATTTTTTTGCTTCAAATATTAGGAAGTTCGTGACCAATTTTTAACAATTTAGCAGGTCTTGTTTTATTCCATGCGCACATTTCCAATTTGCAAGCGCCAATTGTTCGTAAAAAAATTGCCTTTTCTATTTCTTGATTGGTCAGTCATATATGACCTCCTCCTCCCATCAGTCATCCGAGTCATTAATTTGACTTGTATCAGAAGTGAAAGATAAGGTTTGCAAGGTAACCAGTCTCTTTCAGTCCCCGTGCCAAGTGCAGCATTCCGTGCTTATGGTTACTGCCCTCTCGTGGGCAATTTTGACTTATTTTCGCGCAATCAAAACGAACATCCTAGTAAACTCCCTGTCCCGCTTTCGCTGTTCTAAATGAGCCTTTTCACTTAAATTTCCTGAAGAGACGGCCGAGATAGCTAGCTGCATACCGTGGACCGCGTCCGACCGCTAGAAGGATCATGAATTATGTTGGTAAACCACGTCGCGGAGTACTTTTTTCGTTTAAAAATATTTTGGATTTTTGTTGATAACCTGTGTGTTTAAATACTGAATTGATTTGCAACACACATATAGAGATCGAATTTTCTTGAGATTATGAAACCTTAAATAAGTTTAGTGTTTTAGATGCACCTCTCTGTTTTTGTTCTCCAGCTTTTTGTGCCGCAAGAGAAATCAATGGGATTTATTTAACAAAAACGCAATGGTTTTGCGTACACCAGAATATTTTCGGCATTTTTAAAACGGAAGAGAAGCTGGAGTTTTATGTTTTCCATGTAAATAAAATATTTAGGCTACAACGTGATTAGTGATATTAATGGTAGAGAAATAAAAAAGTTTTCCTTTGCTAGGGGAGGAAGGAACCAATATTTCATTTCCTCGAATGACGGTCGTCTTAGGTTCTGTCAGATTTTTATTCTTTCAATCAGTTTGTTCGGATGCAGTTTTTTGCTCGATTTTTCTTTCCTTAATCACAGTTGCTTCCGCCCTTTTCATTACTTTTTTCTTCTGCTCAATTTTTCATCGACTTCCTCCAACTCTTTATCTTAACTTTAAACATTCTCTCTCCGACACCTACGCCTAACGGCCTTTGAAACTCCTTAAAAACTTCCGGCCATCTGAGGAGCAATTCAATTATCCTGAATTTTCCCATTTAAACTTTATTTTTTTCGCAACAAAAGAAAAAAATGTCGCAAATAAATATATGTACGTAGTTATTTTTTTCAATTTAAGTTTCTTAACGATTCCAGGTATGTTTAGGGTCAAGTCCCGAGCCATCCAGACATTTCTGGCTAGCGATACGTATCACGCGATTTAAGGTGTCAAGATAGTAGTTCTTATTCACATGAGATGCTCCCTTGAATATTTATAACTGGTGTAGAATTTTTTTTCAAGTCATTAGAAGTCTGTAGTCATTGGTGGGTGAAGCACCTGAAGTATTGTAGAACGTGATAAGACGCATTTCCTTCCACAAAGAGTTCTTTCTTTAGAAATACTGAGACGGACGACTATAAAATCGTAATTTATGGATATAAGCACTGGAAATAAAATAATTAAAAGTTTTCTTAAACTCCTTCCTCATCTCGTGTCTAATGTCCCAATACATAACACGTGTTTGAAGCAGCTTGGATCGACGCTATGTAATGCAGATGCAAATAATTTTAGTTTGGGATTTTTGATTGTGTTGTACACTATGTGAAATTCACGTTTTATCATTTCCGCTGTACTGTAAATTACGTAGAATAAGTCATCATTAAAGGCAATATATTTATTAATAGTACTTTTTGGACATTCCCTAACAACTATTATGTGCCTTTATACGTAAAATTCGTCTTATTTGCCCCACTATATTATTCCCAAGGTTCTGTGAATTTTAGACCTGTGTTCCGTCCTCTACCCCGTTTACTTGACATTCTTCCTTCTATCACGGATTTAATATTTTTTATTAATTGTGGTAGTTTACTGGGGGTAAATTTAGGATAGGTTTTCGATAGCCTTAATATGCATGCCGAAAGTTGTTCTTATAAAGAAACCCATTATATAATTAAAGTACCGCGATTTATTATGTGTATGAATATATACTAAGCGCGTTCAAATGTCAGTACAGTTTTTGCGTGAAAAAACTTCAAACATGGTATTTTTATTTGAATTTATTTTTACATAAAAAGAAGACATTAAGCTAATTTTCGAAGTAATTTCCATCGCTGTTGAGTGCTTTGTTTTGACTGTTTGGAATATTTACGTCAATAGAAGATCACGCCGACTGTGAAATCTGTCTATTATTCGATTTATAAATACAAGAACGTTCAAATACGCTTAAATCCATCGGAAAGTTATTAAGTTTTATGGTGACAGTGCAATGAGTGAATAAATAGTTAGGAAATGGATAAGACATTTTAACAAAGGCCGAACGAATGTGCATGATGGCCCATCTATTTGATGATGATTTGGTCAGGAAAAGTGAAGAATAAATTCGTAAGAATCAGCATTTCACGATTTACTCACTATGAGATGAATCTCCCAAAGTTTCAAGAGGGCTCGTTAACATTCCAAAGGGAGTGTTTTTCATCATTGGTGGAATTGAGGAAATAAACAAACTGGCCTCCATTTATAACAAGCAACTCAACTACGGCGAAAATTGTCTAAAAATAGTTTAAGTATACTCTTATTAAAAATAAATTATAACAAAGACGCCATGTGTGAGGTTTTATATAAAAAACGGCACTTAAATTTAGGGCGCGTCTTGTATAATATTAATCGTAGCTGCCGACAGGGGAAACATATTGGTAAACTGCTATAAGTTAGAGGAATAAGTCGTTATGTAAGACTACAGGGTTGACTCGCTGCATGCAATAAATTCTTTCTTTCTTCAAAAAATATTTTTGAATTGTGCATGGCTTCGGCGACCTCGCAGGCTGTGGATATATGTACTTTCACGCACATTAGAGTGGTATATTAACGACAACACTCGTATCCGCTTCGTCATAATTTTCACTTTATCCCATTAAATGACAGTGAGCTACCTATAAAAGGCAATTAGTTTCACATAAGGTTTTAAATGGAATATTAACGTCAAATGATAAGCTAATGATCATTGGGAAGGTTGAATAATGTTAAATGTAGATTTATTATACTCAAATTTGTTATCAAGTCAAATGAAAATTTTTGATGAAAATTGGTTGGAAAATTGAAAAATGGTTGATATAAACTTATATTTTTTAATAATTGTCTTAATGTTGAGATAGTCACCGTTTCAGAATAAGAGGTCTGCTTCAAATATTATTCTTTAGGTAAATTCCATTACTTTAGCCCGATATTGATGAAAACAAATGCTAATTAGAATATTTTAATAATTATTTTGGTGGTCTTTCAATTTCTGTTGACGTAAGTTACACAGTAATTTTGACGTCCATTGGTGGATTTGTGTTTAGCTATTGGAATAAAACGGAATAATGGAAAAAATATCTCTTAACGCAAAATTATTCCTACTCTATACTGCCTATATGAATGAGCTTTTCCGCGTCCTCTTCCGCAGAAAGGATTGCACTCGATGCCTGAGCTCTCGGGATATTGGGATCCCTGTTAGGAGTGTGAATCTAACCCAATTCCAATACTTTTACGACCTGCCCCCGCGTCGACTGGTCGCAAAAATCTCGGCTGAGTATCATCTGAACACCTTTCTACATCTCTTATAACTCCTCCCTACATCCCTTTCACACCATAAACTCTTATACACTTACGTAAAAACCGAACCGGTGTCCTTCCATGACCACATCAACCGAATACTCTCGAGAGAAAAAAATGAATGAAGTGAACTCCTTTTCCCTCCCATTTTCTCTCTTACCCTCCACACTGCACCTTCTACCCCCTCCCCCTTACCTACCCCCATCAGCGAGCTTTGGAGATGTCTAACCTCCCCAGCCTTCTCGAATCTCCTCCCATCCCTCTTTCCCTCTCCTTTATTTCTTTTTATATTCCACCCCGAAAAGAACCGTCGCTTGAAATACGACGAGGGAGTGGGAGGGGGAAGGAAAGCTTTTCCGATTCTCCCCTCTTTTCCTCCGCGAAAATCTTCCACTTCTCCGCCTGAACCCCCCCCCCCC
>LYUA01000484.1:460127-476551 GCA_002093875.1 Calopteryx splendens | reverse complement strand
TAGATGTAGATGTCTAAGGGGGTGTAGCAATATCGTCATCATTCGGCGCTGACGGCATGGCCGTGGTGGATCGGTTGGGCACAAATTTCACAATTCTGTGTGCTGGAGGGAAGTTTACGAAACCTTCCGCTGTACTGAGATGCGGGAGGAAGTGGAAAAACACCACATTTTTCTCTCTCTAGAACGGTGCGTTGAGCCTTGCTGGCGCGCCGAAAGGTTCAATGGGTCCACCTCGAGTAGTAAATATTTAATCTGTGAGATTCCCCGAAATCAATACAAATGCGTTTAAATTGAAGCTTGGCAGTATTGAACGTGGAACTTTGTATGCCGGGGTAGTATGTTTCTCTATAAGTTTGTTTAAAGGAGTGAGACGAATTTTGGCGCCCGTTGACATGCAAGCAATGCCGTCCATGCCCATCGTCTGTACTGAAAAGCACGGTTGAATATGTATTCCAACCATGGACTACGATATGCAGCAATCGTTTTATACAATTTGAATGATTGGAAGAGCAAGAATATTATTTGAAAATGCACTATACATGTTGGAAAATTAAAACGCTAAGTAGAAAATTAAAACGCTAAGTTATAACTAAGCCTTTTATCTGGCTATACTTGATATGGAATGCTTTTTAGTGTGCCTATTTCATAATATCGCTGGGACTGTTGGATTAAATTTCCAAATTGGAATTATAACTCACGAGTTACAGGACTTTTTGGTTCAAGATCCATGTTAACCTTGTCAAATTAAAATTACGGAAAGATCTTGTTGATAAAATGTTTATTTAAAATAATGTTGACTTTTTTTGCTAAGTATGATCTTTGATACTTCAGTAAACATTTTCATGGAAACTCTGGTTAACACTTTGAAAGCTTGTTTACAGAGATGTGTGAGGAGTTAGTGAGCCATTATTATCCATCATTACTTCCCAATGTCTTCATTGTTAACGGAATAAGATACTGTTGGTAGGGGTTGACACAAGGCTTTAGGAGCCTATATTGGGATTGTGTCCTGTGGCTATGTAATTTATCATCTTAAAATCTCAACTAAGGTGTCAATTTTCAGCTTTGTTGCTTCCATCTGGATTCATTAAAATCCCTTCCTTTATATCATGGGGAACTGAAGTTTCCATAATATAATGGTTGAAAATGTTCGGAAAAAGTGATGATCCTCATTATAATTTCTAACGGCTATTGAAGTGTCCGCCCATATGTCGATAAATATTCTGTAAAACCTTTGTGTATAGTGTATCTTTCCTGATACATACACCAAAGTATTTACTCGAGTTAATTTTTTCTCCCTTCATCCAGAAATGAAACTCGGGTAGATGATGACTGGTGGGTGTGTTTGTCTTTAATCGGAGTTATAAGGCAATCAAACGGTCAACTTATTTTTAAAACGTTTGCTCATTAGAATTTAAGCAATGATATGAAACTGATGAGACCATAAAGCTTCATTTCTGATGCTTGTGGAAGATCAAGTTCTTCAAATCTATAACTAATTCGTATTAATGAATAATAAATGCATTAGGCGTTGTCAACTCCTCCCTCCTGTTAAAATAAGGAAGTTCACCGGGGCTGACAATATTGAGGGAAGAACTCCCTTATAACTAACCCTCTGCGGCGCACCGCTTCTTAAATGAGTATTTCACATTCCAGTGTCGGATGGCATAGATCCCCAGGATAGTAACAGGGTAACTATCATATCCTCCATCTTTAAGGGTAGAAACAATCTATACCCTAGGAGCAACCAGCTAATAACTTAAACCTCTCATTCATGTAGCATCGAGGGTTGTATCCTTGTGGGAAAGGTAATGAAATTTCCCGACGGTAAAAAAACACTGAGCGATCTGCGAGACTTAAGAAAAAATATAATGTAAAGCAAAGTTAGATTTTTTATGAAAATTACCTTAAAAAGGTACAGAAATGGATAAATTTGCGCGGGAGAGTGTGGTAGCGGAGAAATAGAGTAGGTAAGTTGGACGGAAGAAGGCATGTAGTAATAACGGGGAGTGAAAGAATTGTGTATACTAGTGTGTAGAGGGTGTCATGGTGTTTAGAGTCATAGCAGTGGTGGTTCATCATAAACTTAAACTTGATTGGAAGACTACTATTAATATTAGTAATAACAAAAAAAATCAATAAGTTAAACTGCCTCTGTGAAGAGCTTTTTCTTGAGTACGGATTATTTCTAAGCAGTTCTTATTCTTGAATAATAATTGAATGTGTTACGTCTAGTAGAACGTAAAAAAAGGTTGTACGAAAGTGCCTAGTCTTGCATGCTTTATGTTATCAAATGAGCTTCCTAACCTTGTAAAATTATATTTAATAATGTAATATTGTAACTATTGCGTTGAACATGACGTGATAAAACACATTTTACCCAATCCGCCCTTACTCCTACCATCTATCCGCCCTTTTTTTCCTGACATTGTTTCCTCTGCTTCCCTCTTTCCGTCTATAGAGTTTCCACCATATTTTTTGCCCATAATTATGCTACAGTATAGTGAAACGCGTCGTGCCTCGAGCCTCCAATAAAATTGTGGAAACTGCACAGCTGTTTTTCACTATGGATATTCTTAATTTCTACTAAGTCAAGCCTGATGCTATTAACTTAATGCATACTATTGTGCGCGATATAGCTATGAATGAGATAATATTTGGAAGAAATTAGGGTTGTAAAAGTAATGGAAAGTAAAAAGAAATTATTTTCTTTCCTCTAGACAAAGTGTGAAATATTCTGTGAATATTTGGGTTAATCTTCGATGGCATAATTGTACGAGCAAAATGAAACTCCTACGCCATTAAAATAATGCTACGAAAGAACATAAAAGGTCATATTGCTGAAAAAAACTTTAAAAAGGTCATATTGCTGAAAAAAATGGGAGCCTTTAACACTTGAAGATTCATATTTCAAGTAAGCCTTTTCCATAGGTAGCATTCGTGTATTTCTACTAGCAGCGTCAAGAAAATCGCCCGAGTTTGGTATTTGAGACTGTTGTGTTAAATTAAGGAGGACTCTCTAGAAAATTCAAGAATTTGTATTTCCATGGAAAAATCAGAAACACAACACGCAAAGAGAGGGTCATTAACTTATTGAAGGTAATCTTATTGAAATATTCCCTTAAAAGCTCTCCTTCTCTTACAGATTTGGTGTCTTACACATTTTTCCATGCGACCCTGCGGCAGTTTTTCGGTTGTCTCGATGATGTAGAATATAAAGTAAGACGTCGCCATCAGGAAGGATTAGGTAATACACTTTGCTCGAGTTGTCAACTTAGATGGAAGGGTGTTTATCCTCATATAAGCTAATAGATTTGCAGTTAGTCTTACGGATGATACAATAATGTTGAATACAATAAATAAGTTTCTTATTGTGTTCTCAGAGTCTACTTAGAATTCCAGTGTCTTTGGTTTAGCTCGGAATCATTTTTGTCTCGTTCAAGAAGTGCTTCACTAAGAATTGATAAATTCTTAATGGCTTTAAAAGTTGAAGACAGGATTTATATTTCTAAATTTATCACGTTAAATCTGAAACAATATTTTAATGTTTATAACAATAGAACTATGAGAATAAGATTAGGGTCCAGTCTCAAGGTTACAATAGCCTTCTTGGACGCGATTTATTCGTGTTGAGTGAAGCGTGCGTTACATGGACTAAGAATTGTGAATACTTACGTTGGTAATTATTTTTATAATTCTCATTCATATTAATATCTGTAGTGACATCTATCTATCTACCTTTCTATCGGAATTTATGTAAATGTTTAAAACTGTTTGAATTAGTCTTTTTGCAGTCTTTTTTATTTCCTAATATTATACATTGGTTTTCTCAGCTTTGAATTACTATCGTATTCCCATATTAACCCAACATTTAATGACCTGTTAGTATATATATTTTTTTAATATTTCCCTTGTAACTGTGTGTTTTAAGAGAATACGATCTTTAAATATATTTCAGTGAATATCCCAAAACTATTCTTTTTCACTCCCGATGGGTTTCTCATCAAGATGCCTTTGTAAATAAATTCCGCTTTAATTTTCCCCTTATGATCATTGCAACCAAATATATTGTAGATTAATTGAAAAAAATGATAGCTAATGTACATTACATATTTACTGGGTGTGAATGCATAACAATGTCATCACAATCCATGTACGATAATGATAGCATTAATCCAAAGTGAACCGCAGAAGCAGCCTTGGTAATGTTTGCAGTTCGGAGGGAAAAGGAACCAATAAACCCTTTATCCAATATCGATGAGTTTCATGGAAACGACCGATGAAGCCAGACGTAACCCAATGCGTGGATGTGGGTCTCTCGAAGTTGTATCGACCCCGTGAGTGGATATCGAAGTTATCGGACCATATGAATATCACCATGTGAATGAATACTCATAAAATGGTTCCTCCCCGAGGTACCTCTCAACGAGCCGGGCAAACTGAGAGGCCGGAGGGGCAGACGATGAGATGAACGGAACTTGTCTTGACTACCCATCTCCCAGTATAATTGAAAACCACCCCGGGCTTCGAGGTTAGCAGTCCATCACTTCGGAATATCACGGTTGCGGGCGATAACCAACACTTCGTTCACCAATAAAACATCACCAATGGGATATGAAGCGGGAGCTCTACCACGTCTTGGGGCAGATTGATCGAATGGGGAGGCTGTTGGAGGATGAGTATACCTTTAAGGATGAAAACTGTGTTGCTGCCAAATGATGCATACCTAATGCGTCAATTATGCGTCTTCGCCATTTCTAATTCCATCCATTCAGTACTTTTTAATTGAAATGCATAGGCTGAAAAAATAGTTTGTTGAAAAATATCGATAACAATATAATTCTTAGAAATAAAAGGAGGAAGCTAAGTTATTCAATATTTTGTCCAAAATTTGATGTGTGGGCGTATTACGTAGTTAAATAATGAATCGGCTAATTTCCCGAGTATTATCCACGGCTACTGTGAAGTTGTTCGGTAATCATATACCTCACTCTCTACTTACAATGTGACAGACAATGTCTTTATGAAGATGGATTTATTCAGCTAGCTAAAATATGTTTGTTTATACATTGCAATTGACACATTTTTTATTTATTCAGATAATGGTTACGCTCACATAAACCTTATGATAATTATTTTACAACATGCCATATTCTTTACTTCACGGCTTTGGGATTTTAGATAGTTTGATTATTGAAGAATTATTTAATGGATTAGGATATATGCTACTTACTGCAATGAAAAACATGATAATCGAATATTTCAAATATCTCAAGGGAGGGATCATCATTCAAATGTGTCGAAGAGGACAAAGGAATTTCAATAAAGCAATTCAAATTTGCGTCAATGCTCCGTTAACACAATTAATGACTTAAGATTTTTTTATGTTAGCAGCTTGAGTTTTGATATAATTCCTCACTGAGCGCTTCGTCTCTTTAGTACTGTTTAATCACTGGTATAAATGAAGTTACTGTCTTTGAGAAAAAAATTAAAACAGTCTTAAGAACGCAAATAGTTTACTCTCCCTGGATCAATCTTGTACCGTTTGTATCTTGCGTCTCGGCTGTGTTTATCAAGTTTTTATTTTCTCAAATCTACACAAACCTTCAAGTGAGTTGAACGAGCATGAGTATATATTTTGCCATAGCTGTTTGAGATTCAGGATTATTATTTTTTGAACCTATCTATATAACTTTCAAACAAAATGAATTAATAGTATTTCCACTATTTTTCATTAAATCTGTTGCAACCGAGGGCTGCTCCTTACCCTAGATCAGGGGAGGGCAACCATTTTGATAGCAAAACTCGCGACAAGTGGTGATTTAGCTTTAACTATTTTGTGGAAATAGGATTAATATCTGCATATTACTTCAGAATTTTTTAAAAAGCACTATTGTTAGTTAATTCTAATAGTTGCTCTCCAAAAAATGAAAAATCCTTGGAAACATTTGAAAAATGAGAAAAAGTTTCTCCATCATTAGAAAAATGGTATAAATATCATATACTTGGTGTGCTGTTTTGTTTTATCTTCAGATTGACAACGAATCGTCGTATTATCAACGAAAAAATTTATTTTTTCTAATCCGTGAATAAAAGACCAAGAAGTTGAGTAAATTTGTTAAATACTCATTTAACCATCACATATTGTAAGTTATATCGATCGTTTCTTACCGAAAAACATTCTTTCCTTTCGTACCTATGGACATTGCTTCCATGAATTTCATGTCGAAAAATGTTGCCATCGACATTCGAACGATCGCCGGTAACTGAACTGAACGATATAAGTTGAATGAAAGGGAAAATCGGTCGATGGTAATAACTGATATCAATTCAAATGTATTAAAATGAAAATGTACATTAAATAATTTGATGACATTGGTTGGTGAAAATCAACTGGACAGTAGACTATAGTAAACCTGAAACGCAAGTACTCATTTTTCATTTCACTAAAGTCCAAGATATTTTCAAGCCGTACCAATATATTTTCGGGTTGTGTCCCATAAAAAAATATGAGCACCATAGGAAGGGTAAGCCCGGACAGTTCTACTTTCCAGGTTTTTTCATCACAGGGGAGAAGTAAGGATTTTCCGAGGATTCAGTTCCGAAATAGAAAACGCCTTTCCTTCCTCTTTTGATGATGACCCTTTTCGCCATACGAGCATTGAGAACACTCCTTTCGTTCCAAAGACTCGGCCTCTCGTCCTCCCGCCACGCATTTACAGACGGAGAGAGATAGGGCCTCTCTCCCTTCCCCTTCCGGGCCCCCGGGGCGGTCGGCCTCCCCAAGATATGACATCAAGCCTCCGTGGCGGCGGTTCCACATTCCAATACACTCTCCTCCGCGCCTTATTCCTGCGGAAGAAATTCCCAAAAGGCTTAGGATTGGGCCTCCCTCCCTCCCTCCACTCCCCTCCGCCGCTCCTGAATTTTGTTATTTTTTGCGAAAGTGTGTTTCCCCTCCGGTCAAGTATGAACTAAATCACCGTCCCGGACGTGATTCCCTATTGTATTTATTTTCTCTCTCCTCCTCCCCCCCAGGGTCCTCCCTCCACAAAATAAATAGTTTCTCCAATCACAAGAGATCATCGCCAAAATATCGCCAGACTTCCTTCCTTCTACGGCACTTCGTTCTGATTCCTCATCTTCCCTCCCCTCCCTGCGCCCCACGTGATCTACCTCCTCTCCCCTCGACATTAACACGCCCCAGGGTTCATTTGGAATTAGGGTTTCGGGGGCGAGTCATATGCGACCTCGGTGCCCTGTGGCAGGCTCTTCTCTTGAAAGAGATGGACCGAAAGTAGTTTCTTTCCGACGACCGCTATTGGAAGATATGGGGAAATGTTAACCAAGTAGTAAGAAAAACTAACGGTTTTGGTGGACCTGCATTTTTCATTATCCCCTTCAAAAGTGTCTTGAGGTACGTTTCCATTCCACCTCTCAGTAGTATTTTTTCCATCAGCTTAGAGCACCCTCGGGGTCACAAAAGTGGTGCCTCATACCACTCGTAGCTCGTCATCATTCTAATGAATGTATCCTTTCGCACAGGTCTGGTGTAATTTCGGAGCCTATTTGGCCTTATTACTCCGAAAAAATGAATTCTTAGCCGTCATCATCATCTTGATCATATGTTTTACTTTTTAACGATAGTGAGTTAGCTATCATCTTGGAGGCGTTTTAAGACAAACATAATCCTCACTCCAAATCCTTTCCCAGCTCTTCCTGTTTGGCAGCTTATTTTCTCACACATATCTATGTACATCTCTCTATTAATCCGTCAGATTTCCATGGACAGTTTTCACAGTTTATTCTTATCATTCAGCTATTTTCAGTTTTTTTTCCTGAACCCTACTTTTTGAAAGATTCTCATCCTTTTCCTATAAGATTTACCCATATATAGCCTCTTTCCGTATCTCGCCACTACGCTACAGTTAATGCATATTCTAAGTTCGTGGAATCGGCTTTATGGGACCCCATTCGTATTAGACCTATTGGTTAGTTAAAATGGTGGCAACAGTAATCAACGTGAAGGTTGTTTTTCGTGATGTTAGAGCTATCTCGAACTAAGCCTTAAGGGAGTGGGCTTAACAAACTCAGGGTAGTGGGCTAGCCTCTTTCCGGTTTCCTAAGAAAGTCTTCTAACCATTAAATCGTACTAATTGTATTTTTTTTCTAGGCGAGCTCGTCCAATGCATTACATAGGATTCTACGTTCAGTAGCCAATAGTTCTACCAACTAGAATATATTACGTAAAAAAAATATGTTTAGGTTCCAAATAAATTTTACCCAGCTAAGAAGTAACTTTTTATAAACAAATTGTTTAATATTGATATCAATACAAATATAAGTTTCGTTATTATATTTAAGATTTTGGTAATTTAAATGTTATTTTATTTCATAATTTTGCTTAAAAATAGATCAAAACTGAAATCCAAACCAAATTCCTTTCATATTTAAAAATTCATAAGACTACAATTATCACCATTTCGGCCAGTTTATATTAGACGTTTAGTGTATATAATATGTTTAATATGTGACTGCAATGTATTCGTTTTGGCATATTCCTTTCCGAATTTTCTTTACACTTGCTATGAAGTATGATGGGTTTCAAAAAAATGTAGGCATAGTTTTATTAATAAAACTCATGAAACTTCGTTGAAAGAGTAATAAGGCTCTGTGACAGAGCAGTAATTACTTTTTTAATCAGTGGTATCAATTTTATTAGGTAAGCTTAATATGAAGCCAGATAAAGTTATTTAGACGGGTTGATCTTAGAGGAAAAGCAGCGCTTGATTTTCGTTGAGTGCATTTTTTTTGCGGTGAGAAACTCGAACGATTAAAGTATTTATGCTCTAGGTAATTTCATGGTGTTCATTTAGAAAGGTATTGGTAAAGTAATGAAGATTAAACTCCAGATTCAGGATTTTATGGATAAGTAATTACATACGCCGATATTATCGTCTGATTTCTGGAGTTCAATTGGTGCTCAGCTATTATGACTGGCTATTAGAGAAGCATGTTCCCTTTCCCAGGAATGGGCAGCAAAAAGTTTTGTTCTGGTTTCCCTGGAGGCAGTACACAGAAACAACCCAAATAACAAAGATTAATTGTAACATTAGGGTTTTTTTCCTGAGAATTGAAGTATGAAATTTCTTCTTCTGACCTCGTTGTAATTATTTTATTTTGTTCGAGGATCGTAATTATTATTCAATCTGGGCCCCACTCTCGTGAGATTAACGCCGTATTTCTAAGACTCAATAAGGTCGAAACCGAAATAATTAAAATATTTGAGAATTTTGTACAATAATATCTCAAGTTATTAATAAACGTGCAGTTTTAAAAATGTGTGAGGTGGTGACTTAGTAACTATGGTCCAGTGAAAGTGATGAAAATGTAATTATTGTTAACCTAAACTTTTAATTAGGATTATAATTTAATTTCAATTCACTTGTTTGATACATTGGAAAAATAAAATTTAATGGAACTAATATCCACGGGATTAACTGTTAATTGGATTGATTGAAAAAATTGGATTGCTGTTTTAGATCGCGCAGCAATGGCTATACTTAATATATATAATGGCTTGAATTAATCAAATTTTACATAAACAATGGGAAGACTCATTTATACAGAAAATCCCTTCTCATCCACTTTTTAAAATATTTTCTTAGTTTCCCTCTTCTTCGAAGTGATCTGTAAAAATCTTTGAACACATAATGGTATAATGATGGAAATATTTTGCTTTTGTGTCACTTGGGTTCTAGGCATATTTTGAGAAAACAAAATTTCGTATTTCTTTACACTTGGTTTTGTTTTTTTGCTGCAGTATTTTTTATTATTTTTAATGATGATATTTCATTCCTTTTAATTTTTAATGCATCCCTTATTTTAAAGTGATCCTAAATTCCCCGAGTTCGCTCGTTATTACTAAAATAAAATATAAATATTTAATAATCATAATAATACCTAAGGAAAACTTGCGAGAGAAATGATCTGCCACACGTGCTCCCTTGGCTTATATTTCCATTGTAAACCTTTTCACCTCAAACGTGCGCTCTGAAACCGCAATCTACTACACTGTTAGCTTCTTAGATCACACCTTCTTGTAATTCTTCTTGCAAAGAAGCTCGTCTCATCGTCACACTTGACAAGATCTCATTCCAACTCACTGAACTGCAATTCGTAGTCCTACGCTCGCACCTGAAGGCTCAATCAAAACTGAGCGTACCCCAGTTGCTTTCTTTCCTTTGCATTGATTTCTATCTATGTGTCTCTCCCCTTACCTTCCTCTATTAAAAGTCTCTAATCTAGCCTCTCCACATTTTCGGAAAGATCCATTTGTAGCAATTAAAATGTAATGCTTCACTTAGTTGGTGGTATCGGACGTTACTTACTGGAAACAATTCATCATACAAGACAAAAAAACTTTATTTTTCCACAAGTTTTATTTTGCCACAACCCGGGTTTCGACAGTTATTTCGTCCTCGAGTGAACCTGAGCTTGTTGAAAAATATATTTTTTTTGTCTTTTATATTATGCTTGACATTAGTCTTTCTTACTCTTTTCTCTACACCTTTATCCAGAGACTTTGCCAATTCTTGTTTCCTTCATATAAATGGTGATATTCCTTATCTTAATGGCTTTACTACTGTGTTAATATTTATCCAAGTCACTTGCATTAATGACCTAAAATAATTAGCAAGTTAGTCTTGAAATTTGTCGAGTATCTTATTAGTTTTTTAAATCATATTTTCATTCCTCATTTCTTTCATCGACTGGATTGGGTTTAAGGAGCGATTTTCCCACATTCCTGGAAAATAAGAAAACTATTTTACTACCTACCAGGGTTCCTCAACTTCGTAGTTGGATTCGCTACCCCTAAGCGACATCTTACCAGAATTTTAATAATATTAATTTAGGGGCAGGTTTTTTATCGTAATTTTAAGTGATTAAAATCACAAAATTATTACCTAATCCCCAGCATCTTTGTGTTACATTTAAATTCTCACCCATATTAGTATGATGTTTTCAATTGTGTTCACATTTTATTTGATGCTCCGGAAAGATGTCAATAAGCCAGTTGTTTCCTACGAGGAGTAACATATTATTGGAGTTATTTGTCTACAAATGATGTTTTATTCCGTTATTTTCTGCTCGATGTCTCAATATACTATTATCTTAAAATATATGTTCAATATTTTGTGTTCGTGTACCTTTAATGTTTTGGTATGAAATTTAATGGTCTCCATATTTGTTTTTTTTTTGCTTGGTATAATTTATTGAATCAGTAACTCGCTTGCATGCGCTCTTCTCACTTTAACCATTTAATGCTCAAATTTTGTTTAGTATCAGTTTTACGCAAATATGATCTCTAACTTGGCTAGGAAGCCCAGAATAGGTGAGATTTAGATTTTTTCAGTTTTAACTATAGTTGTTCAGTTTCATTTATGTATTGAAAATGTATGCAATTTTTTTAGGCTTTACCAAATGTTCCGGCTTAAAATACATCCCGGTAATTGTGCAAGTGTAGAAATCACCCAAAGAAGGAATTCCTGACCTGTTGAAATTCATATAAAAGCTATCTATACGTACTCTGATGCGAACATGTAGGCTACTTGTTAAGCTTGCATAGGTATCTCTAAAAGGCCAATATGAAAATGTTTCCTCTGAATTGAAATTTTTTGTATCAGTTGACATTAATATTTCAGTTACTCTGGCAGCTCAATAGAGAGTTGGATTAAGTTAGCAATTTTTCGTGAGTAAAATGCCTCTGCGTTCAATTTTCATGCAATGAAATTGTAACTTTTAGTCGCGCAAGGGAGACTTTGATCGGTATAGGCGAGACACTACCTCAAATGTGAACTATGATTTGCGGTGTCATCTGCTGTTTGTTCGATAATCTAGAAGTAAACTGATGGTAAATTATAAATAATGACTAAGTTTAATTGTTTTCAAATAAAGAAAATTTATATTTAAATTTATGAGACAAATGATTTTTCGATAATATTTTAAATATTTTGAATTAAATATTTTGAATAATTTCGAATATTTTGAAGAGTTTGAGAGTAAACATTTCATAATAGGTATAATAATGGAGGTATGTATTTAAAGACAAAGAAAGGAATAGTAGACATTAACTTTTAGGTTATTCATACGTACACAGAGCTCTACTTAAGAGCTAAAACTGCTCCAGAGATAGGAACACGGTTTTGTGAAGGTTGTTGCCAGCGACGATAAACGATGATACTCATGCCTACTTTGCCTATAATGTCCCCGGCTCATTGCAGAATATCATCATGGCTATAAGGTAAAATTTGACTGATAAAAAGGATTTGGAAAAAATGACGATATGTATCAAGCCTAAAGTTGCAGGGGTTTTTTGAGCCCTTATCAGGTATCAACAATGTGCAAGCCCTCGACATTGAAGTCGCGGGTTCTGCGTGAAAATTAAAGAACTTCTCCAATTCGATTATATTATTTTTTTGTCTGTCCATCAGAGATTGCAACGTTGATTCGAAAAAATGTTTCAGGCAACATTCAATTTTCTTGTCATTTAGTTAAAAAGTGAATCCCGAAAACCTTTAATGCATTCCATTAGAACCAATTTCGAATACATTCGTTAAGCAAATCCTCATGAGGAAATAAATCTCGCGAACGCTTTTAATCTCTTGCCCGCAGCAAAGCCAAATTACCAAACATCACTTATAAGACTTTTGTAGTACCAATGGTACTTTTAAAAGGTTAAATATGTAACATATAAGCTCTAAAATTATTTAAAACATCGAGATTTTAATTGAATGTGATTTAAAATAATTTGTGGTGATATTAAGCGAATTACATGAGATGTAATACTGATATTTAATTTTATGAGGATAAAAGAGTGTACTGGTAAATATTTATTTGAAGTATCAATATTTGTTTTTACTTGAGTCGTAATTAACTTGTAAGCGTTTAGTGGTTTCACGGTATATTATACGCGGGTCGCAATCACTGTGTTTGCAGTAAAATGCTTTCAGAATACAAGTCTTCATTTATTATTTGGTCATGAAAATTCTGGTAATGTCAAAGGAAATGAGGGATAAAAGACGTAAATGAGAATAAACGTTGAGCTTGGAGTTAACACTGAAAATGGTATAATTAATCGTTTCAGGTGTAACTTTGTGAAATTGTTCCATTATGAATAATATCGAAATAAATACTTTGTAATTCTACATAGAAAATAAACTTAAATGCGACCTAGTGTCAGGTCTGTTGATGCTGCACCGCAGTTAAACCTAGGTCGCATTAAAGTACATTTTATATGTGGAATTACAGTGTTTATTTTGATATTATTCTTCTGAAAATGGTATTTATTCACGATCATGTTTAAGGATGAGTTTATTAAGTGAAGGACGTTATGGAAGAAGACTTTATGTGTTAACAAAATAATTAATAAAAAACCAAGGTCGAGAAAGTGTAACTTTAAAAATTGTTTTCAATGGAAGAATTTCACTTTTCCGTTACGATTCTGACGCAGAATCAATTTCACCGTAGATTCCAACGGCCCTTAGAATACGATTTCCACAACAGTAAAATTTATCTCCTCCCTTCCATTCACTCCATCCATACCGAAAGACTTGGACGTCTTTTCAACAAAAACCTTGCCTTTTGACTTTTGTCATTCCCAGCTTTACATCCGAGTCACACGAGGTAAGGCGCGGGAATTTTGAGCTCAGCAAAAAGTATTAGATCATTAAATCCACTTCATCATATCGATTCATAATTTCAGATCATTTGAATCACTTCATCTTCTCCCTGCTCCTCCTGCCCCTTCCTGCCTCGCTGGATAAATAAGAACCTTCAGGAATCAAGTATCAATAAACGGGTAACTGTGAGACCTTCATTAAACTCATTTGTAAGAGCTTCCGTATCCATCTAGTTGTTCGTGGCAAAACTCGGTTAAACTGCTCCAAGACTGTTAACTTCTCGCGGCGAAATTTCGTTTGAATGAACTTAAGAAAATGCTCATTTTACCATTAATATTTTTGAGAGGTTTAGTTATTCTGACTTGTTTCTATACACTTTTCATATCACTCACAGGTAAAATTTTAGTTGTTCTTTCCAAATATTTTAGAAATCATTATTTTATTTTTAGCACTTGTATGCCTTCCGTTATTAGATTTATGATTAAAATACAGAAAAAAATGTGCAGTTTTTCATATTGCTCTAATGTTACCGAAAACATATCACTAGAAGAATAAAATGTAAAAGTCCATTAAAAGGATGAAAATAAAACGCGAATGATGGAAAAAGTGTCGTATTTCCAAGTTCTATTCTGGGTTTTAATACAAAGTGGATCACGTCAATCTAAGAGGACGCAATGCTTTCAGTTGCCAAACAAAATCCTAAAAATAATTTTATATCCGTTAAATTTTTCATTTGATCGGTTCTCACTTCACATTTTGTTCTATTTAGTTATTTTACTTATATTTAAGTAATTTATAATAAAAAATTTTACTTTTATGGGATCGTGACTTTTTAATCGGATTTTTATTTTGCTCAAAAATACACTTAGGTGTAAAATTTCCTAAAGCAAATTCTGTGCTAAATGCTTCAAATCTGTATTGGAAATCGGGGAATTGCACTAAATTTCACTTCTTGCCTAAGCATAATACGTATTTCGTTATTTTGCTTTTACGTTTGTGGTACGATCATAATCATGCATAATTTCGTATATAATTTGAGAATAACGATAATGTGAATCCCGCGAATTGAACTGAAATCCCTCTTTGAAATTCTGATAATTACTGGTAGCTTTCTCACATTAATACATGGATCCCGTTAGTTTATTTCACCAGTGACTACATTTGGAGGTTCACCCGGTATCGTAACTATGCTATAAATCAGGAGTTGCTAAATAATTCAGTTAACTGAAGATAAAGTAAGGCCCCACAGCACATAAAAAGGTTTGAGTTGTACATATGTAACGAAAGCCGTTGAATATTTTTCCATGCCTTTGTAATAGATTTTCAAAAGCAATAGAAGGGGAATTGATGAATGTTTTTCAAATTCAGTGGAACAATTAAATTTGTTACAAGAAATACGCATTGTATTTTTGTTCAGAGGCTTACATCCATTTCCATTAAAAATTATGCTATACTTTTTTACGCTATACACTTGAGTTAGAAGATTTTCCAGTCTGGCGTTCGTGCTAGACTTTTCTTATATTTTACTTATAGCGATTTTATGAAGCATATTCAATTTATTTTATTCTTCAAAATTTTAAACACGCTATGACATCTTTGTTACACACCTGCCTTTCCTTTTTGTTTTAACTCTAAAACAGAAAAAAAACAAACAAAATATATTGTTAAATACAACAACCAACTATGCCATTCAAAATTGCTCGTATCTTTCAAAATTCGGTTACAAAATCGAAAATATCTTTTTATCCGAAAATATCTCTCTTTTCTGCTACGGTTATAAGTAATTGAGAATAGCAAAACGAGTAATTATTAGTCGTGTGATTAGTCTTACTCAATTACTGTTCATACTGTAATTCTATTGGTGGAAACAATGAAGGAATTCTATCAATATGTGCAAAGCAATTCTAAGCTTTAAACCCTCTTTAAAATATACCTCAAAATTCAGACGATGCGCAGTGTACAAAAAAGCTATAGGAAATTATGTATATATTTTTTTAGTCTACTTATATACTCAGAAATGATGTATCACACCACCCTAACTAATATATTTTATATAATCCGAAGTATTAATAAGTATTAAGTAAGTTTCTGCATACTTTCTTCCACCCTTCATTCCAACATGCCTAATGTTTTCCTCCCTCTCCCACACTTCCCCAACATTCTAGTCTCTATCACATTCTTTATCAGGTCTCAGAATTCTTCTTTATTACATGAATAATTCTTAATACTGTCAGGTTAAAAATATATTATTTGAACCATTTGAATGAAACGCGACTCTATAAAATTAAAAAAAAAACCCTAACAGCCTTAGCCTAACAGTTATAATTTTATTCTTTTTCGAATTTTTATGTTTACTTATTTTTTCTTATTATCCTTGTTTGTTTTATTGTTTACACGTTAGCACAAACCAAATTTGTTTAGAAAATAACATATCGTGGTAGTACGTTATGCATTCACTCAAGAACTGCCTGTCTTTCTCTACTGAAGAGGTCTCCCAAGTCTCCCTTTGGTTGGGCAGAGATATTCTCTTGATCGATTTCACATTAGCTTCACAGTGCTTATAACTTCAGAGGCCTGTCCAGCCTGGCTTCACTCTCTATAAATTCATTTGATTTGTATTCTGCACCAAACAGAACGAATCCAAATGGCTTTAAAATACATTTTTGATACCTAGGAACTGAATATTTTTTCTATCCTAACGGAATTAATTTTAAATATAGAATGCACAAAATAGGCTTTTCA
>LYUA01000484.1:427176-437894 GCA_002093875.1 Calopteryx splendens | reverse complement strand
GCACCATTTTTCGGCTCTGCGTACTTTCTGCATTTATTCCGTCCAATCTCTTCCTCCGCCTGCCTCACACTCTATATTCACTCCTCTATTAGAGTTTTCTACAAATAATAGCATCTCAGTCCTCCTTCATCCACTTCTCCCTGCCTTCTTCAAATTTCTTCAATCAACCAACTCTCTTTCCCAACAATGTTCCTTGCTATATAGTTTATCTTCCTTTATATACTTTTTACGTGTTAAATTATTCTCAATATCTCAGGTAATTTCTATTTATGACTTTCGTATGGCCTCATCGACCATTTTTCGAAATCACACAGCACCACACAACATTTCAAAGTAGCCTTAAAGCTTATTTAAATATATAATTAGGTTCCCGTCATCAACTCCCTTTCTCTTAAGCTAGCTATATTCATCTCTCAATGCCCCAACCACGGGGACCATTTTAGTCTAAAATATGTGAATCCCTAGAGTGTGAGGCGTTCGATACGCTCTCATTTCGCTCTCGTACTTTTATGCTTGCCTTAGCCATCCTGTATTATGAAAATCACCCAAATCACCTAATGTACATGATTCCGGCTTGCATTGGTGTTTTCATATCTCATGCACAGGATTTTTAAAGCAGCACATTTTAATTAAGTGCGAAGCATAATCGATGTCAAAGTTAAGCTATCATACTTTCGAGAATTGATATATTTCGAGTCTAATATATTTTTGAAAAGGGTATTATTTTAATGGAGGGTACATAATTTCTGAAGCTAAATAAATATGCATAAACGCAACAATTATATTTATCGTTCAGACTGTGAATACGACGTAAAAATAAATATGTAGGTGCCAAAACCAATGGTTTTGGGTTTGCCTTTTTGAGTGAACAACGTAAAAGATTAAGACTAACAATTAGATCCCCACTCCTCCAACTTCGTTAAAGATTTAATGCACCCATCATATTTTTCTATTGGCGTTTCCAGCTCTATCCCGTACACAGTAGAATCGCTTGTAGTATAAACATTCGAACTGTAGGCTCAATTTCATATTTTTCGGTTTCGAGTGAGTACGCGTAGATAAACGTTTATTTAAGGGCTTTTAATAATTCTGAACGGTTAAAAGGTCTCGTTGCTATATTTTTGATCCGTTTTTTCTGATCGTTTTATTTGGATCGTTGGTCGATCGTTTCATTCTCGACTTCAAAGTAATTCTTTCCTCTTACTCCTTAAAACATCCTTTCTCGGCCCCCTTTCCATACCGACATTCATTGTCATAATTTACTGCTCCTCTCATTTCGACCTCAGTGGAACTCATATTCCCTCTCATTCACGGAATGCCTTCTCTCCCCCAATTCAATCTCTGACCTCCCCCCTCTCCCGCCAATCTTTACAGTTTTCCCATAAGAATCCATCCACTACGCTTCTCTGAGCGTTCTTTCGGGGAGAAGGAACACCGGAATGGGATGAGGGATGGAGAGTATAGGGCAAGGAGCCTCGGCGGCAAGGGTAGCTTTGACCAATGGGAGTGGAGGCGTGAGGAGTTGTCTGGGTGACGTAGGGAAGGGTGTGTGTGTGTGTATATACCTATATATCCTCTCCAGCCCACCGCCTTTTCCCTACCACCTTAACCTCTTGGATATCCCACCAGAAATTACCTCTCGTTCCCTTCTCCTTTCCCATTTTATCTGGACTCAACCGTGTTTACTTCCTTTTCTATTATCCTTCCCCTTTTATTCTTCCTTTGGTGTAACATGGAACAAACATTAAATAAATGCACCTTATCAATGAAACGCAGCACGCGAAATATATTTGTTTGGTTTTTTTCCCTGGCCGTTTGATGATCTGTCGTCGTACGGCAGGTCATTGAATTTTACAAACCTTAGGAAGCTTTCTGTATTTTAAAAAGGCCACGGAATTGATGGTAATTTTACTTAAAATGACTCAATAGTTTTTGGAAAAAACCGACTAGCCAGACGGTCTATAAATTTCACTACGTCCTGCATAGCCAAAACTATTGGGGTTACTTAGCGAAAATTGTATTAAACAGGTAGGTTCATTAATATTTTTATCAAAATATTATCGTTATAATCGTAAATATTATTATTAAAAAATAATTTGCAGTTTACGTGAATGCCGGAAAATATCCGGAGAACAGTCAAAGGGAACTTCTCTGAATGCCAAAGAACTTATTCCAAGAGATAAAAAAATATCTTTAATTGTCTTTTAAATAACTTTTTACTATTGCGAGGAACTAAAGCTTGTAAACATGAAGATATAATAGGGTAAAAACTCGTGTGCGGCCCATTAAAAGTATTGAGATAGATAGCAGTAAATCTGGGTACGGAATTTCGGACCACGAGCCTCCTCATGGCTCACATGGGAAGGGCCTCTGCCCTCCGATAACGGTGATAGTCCGCGTTCAAGGTTGACTTCTCTGTTCAAAGTAAAATATTGGCTCTGGAAAAATAAAATAAAGCCACCCACAACCGGCGTAAGGCCTAAGGTTGGACCTACTTACATGCCATGCTACCAGTGGGCCTGCCCTCTGGGGTTATATGGCGTGGATATAATCTTTGTTTTGCGAGATGCATCCTGAACACTTAATATGTCTTGCAACATACACTGCGAGTATACCCCAAATACCTGCTGATAAATACGACACTGTGCAAACCGCGAAGTTAGAGTTTACCTCCGGCGAAACCATTATCCCCGCTAGCGTCAGACATTCCACCCCCTGGCGTGGCAGCGGAAAAAAACTATAGGGCGGAAATTAAGTTGAGCAGACCAATTCTGACTTAATGGTGTGCTTTATGGGCGCAATTAATTACAATGCAAGGAGCGAGGAGAGGGGAAGAGGGAAACTCTCCCAAATGTATGAGTTTGTAGATGATGCACAGACGGAGACTTGTGTCTTTGGATGGTGAATTGCGTGGTCTACGCTGCTGCCAAACCCTTGGCGTCTTCCCATAGTGTTGACTTTTGGGAGAATATAGCTGCTAGTAGGCCAAATCTGGAGGCCATGATCGAGTACGCAAGATAATAGGCGTCGAGATTCCAATTTAATTGAGTACATGGGATCAGGTCGTATATCTCTCACGATGAAATCCCACGATCGCACAGAGAGTAAACACATTCAGCAATGCGAGGTGGCCAGAGTACGGGCACTTTAAGTCGGCCAAGATGAAGCAAGTCAGGAGGAATAGGGCCAGGAGGGAAGATGCCATCTTTTTCCTCCAGCCGTCCCGTCTCTGCAGTCCACCTCCGCCTTTTGTCGAATCCCCGACATTGTCCCAAGAGGTCTAACGATACTGAAAGGTTTGAGGAAGTCCGAAACCAAGGGTTTTGTCGTGGCATGCCATGATGCTTACTGGAGAATCGGAGGTGGATATCAAAAAATGTAGACCATAAAAATAGTATCTAGTAGAATTTCTCCGGGACTATCACTTATATATTAATTAAAATTTGGATTTTATTTTATAAAACATTTATTTGAAAGTTATTAATTCCTCAGTTTAAACAATAACTAATCGAATATAATATTTGAAAGTGGTTTAACTTTAATGAAAAATTATTATTTCAGGATAGTTAGCAATTTATGCCAAAACCCTTCGAAATAACTTTCGGGCGAGGCGTGTTAATGTCAGGCAACACTACAAAAGAAACATTTCAATACTTAGTTCTGTCTGAAATGGTAAACCCAGTTTTGCTACATGTTATTACAATTTATAATTTAATTTCGAAAAGTTAAAAACCGTAGAATTTGCGAGCATTAAGTGGTGGTTTTTTCTTTTATTCAAGGTTTTTTCGGAAAATTTTATATTAAATTTTCAAGATCACCAATTTCCTCGGTTCAAGTATACCAAAAATTCTATTCTTGCAATAAGGGGACAAATATTCAAGATAATTTAATTTAGTACTTGCTTCGTCTCATTGAAACTTTGAAACCTATTTCACATTTTAATTACATGGCAAGTTAGATTTTACAAGACAAAATTAATAATTACTTTAGAGCGAATAATTCTATCGTTTGCGTTTTATTCTAGTTTCACCTTAGTCGCTTACTCAGTTTATGGAGATTCACCCAATGCTAGTTTCGAACTACTGCTTGCTTACCTGAAAATAATAGGAGAAAAATTATTATTTTATGAAAACCTTCCATTGTGTGTAGCTTATTGATAAAATGCCACGAATTACGTAGCATTGTCTATACTATATCAGTATTGAAATTCGTATTATTTGCTTATTTGCTTCCAGAGATCATTCATCCAAGAACTGTGAATGAAATTTAAACATTTACTTTCTTTGATAAAAGAAACAAAAATACTGTCATTAATTAAATAATGAGATTATTAGGCCCATTTGATCAGTAGAACCTGGATAAAAATAGCAATTAAGGATAAGTGTAATTATCTAAGAAATGAGCATCAATGTTTTGTACTCGTATTTTATTATCGTGTAACTTGTCAAGTGTTGACTTTTAACTTATTATCTGTATATTACCTGTGCGTCTGCAGTCATCTCATTTGCCAGTTTAGATGGACATCCATGCTGAATGAAATTTCCTTTAGCTGTATATAAATATTTTAATACGGCTTGAGGAACAGCGACTTTATTTTTGCAGTGTTACAGAAGGACCGTGGGGTAGGTTATATGACCACGGTTCACAGTCGAACCTTTAAAGTCAACAAATGGAGGGAACATGGGCGCAGTCGTCCATGAAAAAAAGATGTTTGATTTGAAATGCCCATAACATTACGTTGAATTTATGGTTGTGAAAAAGTCTATCTTAATGTTCCATCCCATCCTTCATCAAGTTACTTAATACTCTCTGGATAAGGGAAATATTATGAATATTAGAGAAATTCTCCTTAAAGTTATTGCTGGTGTAACGAATAACGCATTAAACATACGCGGTTGGCTGGTGCAGCCGGTAAATATTCTTAATAAACTTTATCTGCCTTACCGTTTCACTTCTGTGTGTATAGATAAATAAATATTGGATTTTTAGTCTGATACCTTTGTAAAATAATTAGGATAAATTGAAAATACTCTTGTCCTTAATAAGCTTACGATCACCTACTTAAGAGTTTCGCCCTCTGGGAGAGGCTTGCAAAGAGACCTTTGGAATACTTTTGTAACTGAAGTAATTTTGGAATAGGTCATTAATTTTTTAATTCTGTTAAGAAATCGAAGAGGGGTGTGGTGGTCCAGTGGACAACCACGCCCCTCGCCCATTGTGATAGATCGCTGTGCCACTAATCGGAGGGCCCAGGTTTGATTCTGGGTGATGCCTATGGGAACCCTCAGCTTCACCCAAGCTGGTTGATTTTTCGGGTACCAGGTCATCATGGGAAACCACACTGGGAAAGGAATTGTCACCCCTAACCTGATGTGTGAATTTCACTTACAGATAGGCTTAGCATGGTGTGAGCTATAACCTGTCCTACCAAACCATAATTGATTACTGTAGTTTGTTTAAGAAGTTGAACTAATAAAAATTTTAAATGATATAAATCTTGAAATTAAATTCTTCTGCCATTCCTGAAGGTTTAAAACGGCATAATATCTAAATTTGTGGTGAAAGCATCCGGACAATTAATTTTGGAATTGTAGATTTCGTGAGTGAGTTCCTTTATTATATTTAATGGATTTGCTACAAAGAGCTGATAGTATTGTAGGACAAGTAAATGGTTTTATTTGTTAGTGTTGGTTTGCGTTAATAATTTAAAACGTTAATTTTGATGAATTTGAATGAATCAAGGCTGTCTTACAGAATGAATTTTCCTAAAAGGGTAATTGCTCTTTCAAATTTTTTTTTTTAATTTGTTATTATCAGATACTTTATATATTTTCCAACTATTAATGATTCCCCCCCATTATTCCTCACTCAGAAACGCCGATGTCAAAGTATGGATTGTATATATTTAAACCATGACGTTTTCTTGAATAAATATTTTGTTAGGGAATAAATCTTTTTTTAAATAATTGAATTGCATATGAAAAATATAAATTTACAGATAAAATGCTAATAAAGTCAAACCTAATCAGCTAATGTTGTCCCGTTATAAGGCTTACGGAGCCTTTCAGGAATCGGAGATATCTTGCATGCGATTCACGTTAAATCAGAGTTATTCTTGTTTTAATACTCTGTTACTCGGACGGGAGGAAAGGAAAAACATTGGGTAAAACAGTTTTCCAGGAAGACGAAAGGAAAAACATCATAAAAAGCTTCTTTCACTCGATATCTGGTCTCCACCATAGTAATATGAAAAACTGATTTTAAATGTCGCCGATCAAAAAGGTTTATGCTAAGTTGACGCTATTTATACGGTGAATCGCTCTCGATGATGGGGAGTCGAAAGCGAAAGGCCGCAATTAAAATACCAGCGCTGCGGAAGTATGCTGTGTGGTTCGACCGGCGTATTTTGTAATTTTGATGGTCCTGCTCGACATACACTGCGTGATGTCCAGTTTTCAGCGGGTCACATCTATTATTCCAAGTTTCCGCTGCGCAACTAAATAAATTCCGTCGACCGCGCACTCCGGTCAAACGGTAATTACTCTTGTTGGAGTGATGTAAAATTTCTGAAACGCCATTTTGAATATTGGGTGTTCAGGTCTCCGATCGGTCGCAAAAAGTTCGCTTGCCCCAGCGGAAATTCGTATCGTTGTTCGCTGTGCTGGATCTCTTTTGAGGCACCGAATTCTGTGAAATTTCGATAAGGAGAATAATTATTTCATAGAACAAAATTACGAAATAATTAAAAATGTTTTTAAATAATAGCCGTCTCGCTCACTACTGTGGAGCAGAAGTTACTCTTTGGCTAATGGTCGGTAGCTGTTATGCAAAAGGTTTCATTTCTATCATCGTGTCTGCCTTTATGGATGTGAGGTTAATTAGTAAATCAAAAGGGGGCTAGGAGGAACAAACTTCCAGAGAGAAACGAGGCTTCGCGTTTGTCGAACTCGTTTGACTCTCGAACCAAAGGTTTTACTTCTTCAATTCATCAAAAATTTAAAATTACGTTGAAAGTCACTTCAGTTGCGTATATTATGGGATGTAAAATCATATTTGTGACTTAATGACAAAACTTTGATTACAATTAGTTATAATTTGTATTTTAAAATAGTTTTAATAGTTGGGTAATAGTAATGCTTTCTAATGATGAGATTGCGAAATGTTCATATTGTAAGGATTCCTTAAATGTTATAAGCTAACCTTACAAAGGTATATGTTCCAGAGGAATAAATTATATTCACATCTGGTGATACAGCACCAGCCATCACATGACCATTCACCTCCTGGTGAATCACCATATAGGGGGTAGAACGGAACGAACGGAAGGTGACTCACACAGCGTCTATCTTAGTGAGGCTACTACAAAGAAGCCCCTTTGAATGGCCGTTTAAGGAAGATCAGGTTAATTGCACAATTGAGGTAAAATAGATCACCTTACCTTCTGATTAAAATAAGGGGGAAAAACGAAAGCATGTTGCATATGGATACCTACGTAACTCAAGCCATTGAGGAAAGCGCTGTGTCCGTTAGTGCTAGAGCTATTTGCTGGAATGATCAAACAAAGTTCTTCAACCAACAAAAGGGTGGTTGAAAATAAAAGAGAAAGGAATTGCTTCAATAGAGCCGTAATAACTAAAACGATGTCTAGGACAGGAATGTTAGAATGCATGTAATATGGGGAAAATAGTTATAGGTATATTAAATTTATATGGCATAGACGGAAAGACGGGTTGTTAAAGGATAGTAAATGTGAAGTGAGCGAGAGACTGAGTATCATCAAAGGAAATAAAAGTTCGTCCAACAAAGGTATTGATAATATAGGTGTATAGGTGTATTGGCAATTAAGTGCAGGGAGGTATTTGAAATTGTGTATGAAAAGCCGTGGGAAACAATTGCGGAAAAAAGAGTAGTGCAGGGGGATTGGAATTTAGTTGTTGACGAAGGAAAAGAGAGGAGTAAACTATGTGTGGTTTAAGAGCAAAAATGACTGTGGTGAGAAATTAATAAGGTTTTGAAAGAAGGAATGATAATAGTCAACAAACATAGGTTGTCAATCTGAAGATTGGATTTTAGCAGCCACACATGCTCTCTCTCCTATCTATTTAACATTGTCAAAGTTCTTTGTGGTGATGTCTCGTACGATTTTTTTTATTCATCCCTTGCCTTTCTCTTATATTATTGAACACTAAGATGAAAGGAACCATAAAACAAAAACTATTTTGTTTCCTTATTTCCCCAATTAATTATTCTTTTCTTTGTCCCAATATCTTCCATGGATTTATCTCTCCCTTCATTCTGAATAAGACACCTTCATTTAATCATCGGTTTATTAATTTTAGTTTTATCCTCTCCATAGCTTTAAATGTTCCTTTCTCTGCCACTTACTCTCCTAAAGAAGAATTTTAAGTTTGTAGTCGGTAAAAGACTGATTGAATGCGAGACAGCGCATAAAATGACAGAAATAGAAAGAAATTTGGAATAAATTCCACCGTTATTTTCTCCGTATTAAAGCACGTCTTCGATAGGGGATAGTTAAACATAATGATATTTATAAAGAGTGTAGGAGTAGATGTGGGGATATGTGATTAATTCGTCCATGAATCAGAAGGCAGATTTGAAGGTGGGTGCTGGAGTAACATGAGGGTAAGTCATAGGCGTGGGAGTGAGCCGTTATCGTCTATGCTGTTAAAATAATTCGCAGGAGGAGATTATATGGGCGCTAAAAAAAGGAATATGGGGGTGGTGGTCGATTTTGTCAGATTTACAGAAAAATTCAATTTTTCTCATCTCCTCAGCTAAGGGATTGCAGCCATTATTGGGTATGAAATGACGATGAATGATGAGAAATCGTGAGTTAATTGATTCTCAGTGAATGGAAATACTTAGGAATACAAATAGAAGGGCAGATGAAATAATATAAGAATAGGTGGAATAATAAAGTTGATGGTAGAGGCCGATACTTTGTGGAAATCCATGATGCAAAAAAGTAAAAAATACTTGCGTTACCACTAAACAGTTTTTCTTTTACTTTAACTACCGGTTTCGCTACACCGTAGCATCATCAGGTGGTGATGATGCTACGGTGTAGCGAAACCGTTAGTTAAAATAAAAGAAAATTTGTTTAGTGGTAACGCAAGTGTGTTTTACTTTTTTACAAGTGGAATAATAGGTAAATAAGAGAATATAATGAAGTGAAATTATATTGTACAGGAAGGAGAAAATTGAAGAACGGTATTCTAAGTAAAGGTGTAAAGGAAAGCTTAGTGATGGCATAATGATGCACCTTAGTGGTATGGGACCCCCGGTTCTTTCATTTAAGGAAAGATGAAAAACGTAGATTGGAGGCTTCTGGGATGTGGGTGTAAACAAATGAATGGATATTGAGGAAATCCTTCGAAGAAACTTAAAAGATGCGAGTGGGGAAAAGAGATAATTCGAAGAATGTGGAAAAACTACTTTGAGAGGCTCTAGAATGTTGAGGGCTGTGATAGGAGGAGGATATGTCATAAGTGCAAGAAAGGTTTGGTGGGAAATAAAAATTTGAAGCTAAGAAGCTAAATAAAAAAAAATCAAAAGACCTTAATATTACAAGAGTGCATTTGAAATCGATAGATACAAGGAAAAGTCGTTAATATCCGACTAACATCTATTTGTAATCGGTATAAAACCTGCAATAGTGAGTGCCTTCTTTAGCAGTCTTTCTCTCTCTCTCGACGTTTTGTGGTCTCGCCTATCTAAATCCATGTGGATTTAATGGCATACCTTCGTAATTTTACGGTTTTTAGTTTTCGTGAGGTGTGTTGAACCGATCTCCCTGCACCGATTTTTTCCCAATTTGAGTTTTTTAATAATCATGTAATATTTTCGTTTCATCTATTTTCAACGATTCGGGAGCCTGAATTTGTGTTAAATTTCAAATTGCATCTTTTCGTGCTGACTCCTAAATATACGAGATAGTTTCAAGATATTGCGATTTCAAGTTAAATAACAATTTAATATCTCCTTTACTTATTCATGTGAATGGATCTTTCGTTAAAATTTTGATGAATTCATGCTCAAAAACAAATAAATCTGATACTCTTCTTATTTTGCTAGTATTCATATGACCGAGATGGGTTTTGATTATTATACTGAAATGAGTGCGTTCGTCAACTGAAATTTATTTTTCCTCTTTGTGTTTCGATCAGTAGGCTGCCGATAATGGAACTTAGTGTTATTAGTACCGTTATATTTTTATTATCCTACTTAAATTTGAAGCCTCAAGGCGTTGGGTTGGTGAAGTTCCAGACTGAAGACTAGTTTGAATGCGACTTTTGACGTTACAACCAGAAAACAATGTAAAGTTTGCTATCTTGCCGGCAGAACAGTGATGGAAGCAAAGCACACTGATTCGAGACCTAGGCACATAGTAGATCGAGTGAAAAATTAGGTGGGCCTTTCTCACAGTGAATCGGACGCAAAGTTATGCCAGGAACTTCATGATTGATTGAATTCTGTGCATGGTTATGCAATTGATTACTCAGTAGATGTTTTGATACATGACGCCGAGAGCAGCACGCTGTAGTAGAAATAAAATGCGTGTGCAGTGGGACTAGCGACTATAATGCCCGCCCACGCCCCTCCTCACTCTCTCTACCCCACCCCTCTTTCCCGATCTCCTCCAGTCGTCCCCTGCCCCTGCTCCTTCCCTTTCATCCCTCGACACCCTTTTAATCTTC
>LYUA01000484.1:401800-412792 GCA_002093875.1 Calopteryx splendens | reverse complement strand
CGGCCACACGCCCTAGCGGCGGCTTGCGGGGTATCGTGTAGATTTTTTTTGATTATACCAACCATCCTCAAAACAATCAATCAAAATTGAGGGCCTCAACGCTTCTCTCATTAAAAACTAGGAGAAATTTCCGTTGAAATTGAACTGGAAAACAGGAATACCATTTTCACCAATATTTATTGGATATATTTAAGTTAAGAACTAGATAAGTCGTGATATTCTTAAAAATGAATTTTATATAGCGATAATGACATATAAACAGAGAACGCGAATTTAAAATTAATTGGAAACACTCAAATTATAACCAAAGAAAAAAATATCCTCATCACTATGATAAGCACATAAAATGGTAACTGACAAAACTGAAAAGTTAGGAGTCAAACCAAATTGGTGAAATGCCTATCAAACTAGACGCGTTAAACCGTCGCATTTTGCAATATCTTAGTCTTAAATGAAAATGTAATTTTTTTAAATTTTCAAATGTGTTTAGCTTTCATTACTACACAAATGCGAATCTCGATCGCATTTAATTATAAAATATTCATGTCTGTACATCGGAGACCCGAAAATAACATTAAATTCTGGTAAGGAAATGGAGGAAATCGATGTTTGAAATAGATTCAAAAGTTGATATTTATGTGCTCTTTGATAAAAATATGTTATTGTCTACAGTACTCGTATAACCGGTACCTATTAGGCACCTACATAAAAGGTGTCTATTTTCAGTGGAGTGACAACTTATAATAATATGCAAAGCTTGAAGTGAAGTGGTGCACTTGCACACACTCGAATTTAATGAAAGATTAAAACAAAAATATAATATTTATCAATTTATTAGGCCTAAATAGCATATTCATGGAAAATAATAATATTTTCCAATCAAAAAAATTAGAGTAGTGGCATTGGTTACATATTTGCAAATCTCATCGATGTCTGATTAGATAGAAGCAAGTTTTAATGTTATATCTGGCTCAGCATTCAATTAAATCTATTGCGATATAATATTGTGGTTAAACAAAAATAAAAAAAATTGACCTATCACAGAAATGTCGTGGAAAAGGAAAAGTGTGTTTTAATAGCCTTTTCAGATAATTGTGGATATTCTTCTTTGATGCTATAGTGAAATTCAAGAAGTGGTCGTTTATTAAATGCAAGTTGCAATTTTGAATCTGAAGCCATATTGATGAACTGCTCGTACACTTTTTCTTAAAACTCCAGTGTTCTATGTTTCACTTTGAATGGATCTTTTACTAATACATGATATAATACCATAACGCGTTGATCGTTTGGAAAATATTGGTTCACTGAGTTATTCAGATCATCCAGTTGTTGACTCATTTCTTTAGGGAGTATAATAAAATCATTTAGGTAATAAATATCACCACCAGTCTCATAAGAAAAGTTTTTAAGAATTGGGAAGCTGTCGAACTCACAGCGGAAGATTTTCCAGAATTTTAATTTTTGCTTAAAAGCTCTGACTTCATTATTGGCAAGAAAATACAGTCAATTGTTTTCCTTGAAGTGACAGGCTCACTTCGTTCTTTTTCCGACAAATATCTACCAAATAACCAAGTCTGTATAACCATAGCTTCTCTTTCAGCCGTTATTTCAAGTAAAAATGTTATTCCATGAAGAGAGTTGATAGTTCAGCTCGCAATTCAAACAATCGTCTAAATGAGTCCTCAAGACAGCCATTTTATTACGGTATACAGCGGAAGTTCATCAGTAGGCTGGGTGATTATGACACCAGACGTCACATAAGCATCTCGAAACTCCACTGTATGTTGGTGACAGAATGAGAGTGGGAATAGCAAATAGCGTCCTTCTATTATTTATGAAAATAGTGGAAACACTGATTACCCGGGGGAAGGGTGCTGGAGACCTCCAAGGTTCCGGAGACCACACTTTGAGAAATACCGCTCTAATTCATAGCCTGCCAAATTTCGCACGAATGCTTTCTCCAGCTGATTTCTTTGATTGTGACAATTTATTATCTATTCAGGACATGGCAGTAAATTTGATTTGTATCCATACAATTAGTTCGAAAAAATAGTTTTTTTTAGGTAGAAGAGCCGTAACTAGCAAGCAAATGCTCCACTTCACCTAAGTGTTATTTACTTAGTCAACCTTTTTTTTGATCTGGGAAATCAGAAAAGGAAGCGTGAACTTTATCTTGCAAATATTGGTTCAAAGCTCTATGGTAAAATGTAATTGGTTAAGAGACTGTAAGCTAAAATCACAGACTTTCTTGCCATTTAATTGTGTGCATGATAACTTTGTAACTTAGTAACTGTTTTCGTTTCAAGGGAAATATTGGGCACGGAGCTAAATATTTTCGCTCGATGTTTTCAATTGCCTTGTTAACTCTGGCCCCAGCAATATTTCCGCCTCAGGGGACAAATTTTATATTTCCCTGTAGTTGAAGCTGGGTCACTAGATGTATTACTATGGAATATTGTTTTATTACTCGTTAGAATATACGTAATTTCAACTACCCAAATTGTTTTTAAGTGAAGAAAGAAGAAAATGAAATAATTTTAGTTCTGCTTATTTTTCATTCTACACCTGGTTTTTGCATGTAGTTTTCCTAGGAAATTTGAAATTTTGAGCGTACAACGTCCACGAATTATCCGTCGCGGACATTTTGTCAAATAACGTCAGAGTGGAAAAGTGTGGGAATTTCGTTTCCGGGGTTTGTCACACTATGCACTAAGAGTATTGAGGACGCTGAAAAGTGTCATCTCCCCAAGTCTGGGCTCGCTATTCTATCACGGTCCCTCTATTAATATAAAAATAAAGACAGTGGAATAGTGAATCACCCTACACGTTCACCATTTCACCTAGCACTCAGCTATTATGTTGTACAAAGCAAAATGGGTATAATCCCGATGTTCAAGTCGTGAATGCAAATGCCTCGGTCTTATGCGTAACATAATATTTTTTTATGGTAGTAACTACGTGAAATTGTGGGAGGAAAGATGGCGTGGCTACTGATTCAGTCAGTTTCGCCAAAATTGAGTTTCTCGTTCCCTCTCCTCGTTTCAATCAACGTCCAAGTCCCGTCCATCTTCCTCACTCCCACTTCTGTTTGATTACCCTTTCAGCTCACTCAAATATTATGCCTACAGGTGCTACAAATAAAGTCTCCGTTGTTTGTGAAAAATCCCCTTTACAATAAAAAATAACTTAGGTAACTGGAATAATAAAAAGGCAAGTATTTAAATGGCGGAGACTTTAAATGATGGGCATTTTGTGCGATTTCAATAAAAACTAATGGACTTTAGTTTATAACACGTCTCAGGAGTCATTATACAGTTGAATTGGTTGAAAATGGTAATTATTAAATGAATTTTAAATCTGGTATTGATTATGATAGTTCAAATATTAACAAATATTAGTAAGGACATAGCCGAAGATTAATGATTTTCTTGTGTACGAGGATCATACAGAAGTTCTTCCCGTTTCAAAATAAAAACTACGGTGGTTATTTTATTTTGTGTAACACTTGTTTGTTTAATAAATTTCCAAATGTACAATCATTTTTCATAGCGTATCGCCAATTTTTCGATCCTTCTCGACAGTCCTCTCCTGATACCACTTTGCCAAGTGTTACCTCATGGTCTTCTGTAAGGTGCTGACCTCCAAAATATGTTGTTCAGTTCACAATTTGATACAGGGATTCATCGCCCTCAAGTTTATTACGTGTTAAAAACGTTAGTGCTGCACCCATACTTTGTCTTTGTGATCGTGTGACAGCAATCTCGGTACCCACCGCACGCAAATATTATTGCAACCGAGATGTTCAGTGGCAGTTTAATGGAGCATGGATCGAGAGATGCCCGTGGAGTTTATGATGGATGCTGCGTGAATCCATTTGGACTAAAGCATCCACATGTTCCTTTAATCCTTTTGAGATGAAGGATGAGCGGTCAATGTGCAGGTTATCACTCACATTTTCCTTCCCGGCATTAAATTACCTCACCCAAAGCCGAAATAGCAAACGCCGAGCCTGCTTGCAGTGACTTTTACTTGTAATTACGACGGAAAACATTTTTGGGGGTCAGCACAGAGACAGATGGAAATGAGGTTACACCAAGTAGTTTTTCGAACATTTAATTTTTTCCTTAATATATGGTTTAATTATCGTGTAGAAAGTATCCAGCTAGGCTTTGTGTACTGGAAAGCAGGATACATGCTGTCACTAAAACCATGGATACATAAAAGGATATTCACACGGTAACATATGTTTTAGCAACGATCCTCCACCATCCTCAACGAAAGAAGGCCATAAGTGTATGTGCTCATATCCTATTCCACTTCGCATATGTTTGCAGACAGTTGACACGCATGTCACACACTTTGGAAGGTCCAGGTTTACGAGCATCAAACCCACAACTAAAAGTGTTCACTATAGGACACAACTGGGTATTGCTGGAAACAGTAGCTGACTTTTCTTTCATGATTTATTCTCTTTTCGATCAAGAAAAAGGATATTATAAAATTGACCCAGGGTGAATTTAATCAAACATTAATTTTAACTTTAACATTAACCATAAGTCTAAGTTATGAAAACTTTTCATATTTGTGGACATTAAACTATTTCTTCTTTTTTTAAATTGAAGTAGGTAATTCAATTTTTAACTAAGAATGGGAATTCCTCTGAATTCGATGAGACTTGATACGAGGCGTGAAATAAAAATAAATATTCTCGATCCGAATATTCGTCTTCGTTAGGTTTGATTGTCCGTGTGATAGAATCCCTTGGGTTTGGTCTCTTGTGCCAAGTTCCTAGCAAACCGTGGTTGTCAGTAAGAGTACGGTCCTTTGATCCCCACCCTGGGAATAATAATCTTGCAAAACCACATTGTTTTCTTGTAGCCGGTTAGTGTTATTCCTTAATGGGTATCCGAAAATTCTCCCTTTGAGGAGCCACTAAGGGGTAGTGTGCTTAATACCACGTGGTTGCCCCTGCTAGTGAATTCATTTCTCCTTAAATATTATAGGTAGTTGCATGATAATGTGGGAAGTTCAGGTGTCCTTCAATTGGGTGTTGCATACGTTATTTGATCCCTGGTATTTATTACCTCACAAATCACCACGAAAAAATTGAAGGGATGTAAATGGCATCCAAATAAGTATTCTTAATTTCACTGTTAGTGCGAAATATTGTTATGGCCAAAGAAGTTCCCGTTACAATTTTTAATTTTTTAAAGGTTTTGTTAATCATAGTAGTATGTCACCGAAAATGACTAGATATTTTACGTCCTTTTATTAAAATATTTATTCTCTCTGTAGAGTAGGTTTAAAGCATTTGGATGTAAATCCGTAGAGAAATCAGGCCACAGGCTAGAATTTATTTTGGGAAAGTTACTATTATCATCCTTAATATTCACAAACATTCTAAATCGATTTATATTAGGGAAAATGGTGGAAAACGGAATAACGTTGCAGATTAAATTAAATATTAAAAAATTAAATATTGCTCATCTTGTGAACAGTTTTTCGTAAAATTGTAGAGTGTCACTCTTTTCCCTAATGCGCATTATATACGGATAAGAATTTTTTGTCGTGATTTTGACAACTAGGCATAGTACTGTTTTCTGGCCAAACATGCAAATATCCATGTGCAATAAATCAGTCCAAACTAAGTATGGCTCACTTTACACTCTTTCCTCCAGCTGATGTGTTTGCCCCTCAGTGTGCTGCGTGGGCGTATTCCCACCTGCTGACGTTCTGATCCCCTTGAAGCCCCTATTCTAAATTATGTTAAGGCAGGTTCGTGCGAAATGGTGTTAGCCTTTCCCTCGTGCCTCTCAATCTCTCCCGCAACGTCCTTCTCACCGTCACCTCTCCCTCCATTTGCTCGTAGCAGAGATACCGTTCAGGTGAATTAATTTTCCTAAGAATTGATTTCTCTTGAGGGACGGCAGAGACGGGCATATTTCATTTGTTCGGTCGAGAGAGACGGCTGGTTCCCTTTCCTGCCTGCTGACGCTTTTGCCATGTCAGAAGGATTGATCATCGAAAGATACCCCCCCTCTCTCCCTCCCGCCTTCCCTCTCTCTTTCTCCCCTTGAACCTCAGTTCCACGTGGGAACCATTCCCTAAACTTTCGTAGACAAAAACAAATCATCACTCATTTATTTCAGGGCAAACGTGAGCTAGGGTTTGGCTGATGTTTTGCGAGCTAGGTTAAACTAACATTTTAGTGTGGATCTTTAAGTCCTCTTCTCGCAGTAGTATCCTCATCTCGCAATCGGACTCAATGTTTTTAGACGATGTGATATTCTCGTTTTCTTTTTTATATTTTTTAAGTGCCTGGTTTACATGGTTTTTCAAACATTCTCCAAAGAATATAACCCTTATGTCTAAACATCAGTTCAATATGGTTTTGTTTATTATGCAGTCATGGAGTGCACTATAGCATTTATACAATGAAGTCCGTAGGAACCGTGCTTTACTAAGGAAATTTTTTCTTTGAAATTTAGTTCAATGGATTGTTAGATGTCATTTGTCGACTTTGTAATTCACACTATCAACACCACAGTTAATTAATATTAATATTAACAATCGATATAGGGGTTACGTTGCTCAACACTCATTGTATAAATCGGTAACCCTCTATATATCCGAACATATTTATTATCTTAGACGTCTGCGATTCTTTGTTCCTTGTAACGCTTACGTTGTCTTCCTCTGATGTTTTTACTGGTCATTTCTCCTCTGACGGAGGTCTTCATCAGATAATCTTAATTCATAGTGTGTGTGGTAATGTTGGAAAATTGAGGGTTTATGGATCATTTTAAGTAGTGAAATTAGAGTCAGCAACAATTCGGAAAGAGTATAGGATTGGAAAACATTCAACATAGTCATAGAGTCAACTTACTTATGTGCTAAGGACTACGCTAAGAAAACAGGCCATCTTGTGACGTCCCTTCTGATTTGGACTATGCGTTCCACTTATAATATTTCAAACACGGATCCCAAGTATAGACAGCAGTATCCTGCTGAAGGTGAGCAGTGCTAATGCAGAACGCAAACGGGTGCTGTGCGTATTGGCTATCCTGTGTGTAAGAAGCCATGCACGATACCAGTACTCGTCATTTAATGTGCTTCAGTTCTATGCCTTTACTTGACTATTTTCAAATAAATGATTATTTTGAAAGTTTAAAAGGGACATATAGATGACACTTAATCGACGTATTTAAGTAAACATGACGGGTATGTATTTTTTTTATAATTAGCCGCACCTTTTCCGAGGAAGTAAGCGGTAACCTTGGACGATTTACGATTACGATGCACGATATAATTTTAAAACTAATTTCTTTTTATTTCAAAGTGATCGATCGACATGATTTTTAAGTTCAATTTTTATGATTTGATTTAGGAAATACATTTATTTATAAATATAAACAAACTTATACAACGAAGCGAATACTTGCTAAATGTTTTGCAAAAACGGTCCCTTAAATGTTGTAAAGTTACCTAGGATAAATCAATTTTCATCAGCGTCAACTGCCTTAAATTGTTATATTTATTTGTTAGCGTCCTCTTCAAACACTTAAAACGAAAATCATAGAATGAAAAGTATTATCACGGCATCAGTTTCCCCCCCGGCATTTTATTTGCGTCCTTTGTTAATATTTCTTTTATTCGGGTGGGTTGCAACCCTCAAACAACTTCACAATCTCGGAATCAAAGGACTTAGCAGCCTCACATCCAATGCCATTTCACACCTGGTATATCATAAGGCAGTTTTTTCCCAAAAAATCCGTGACCAAACAAGTCGTCGACGTACGGCAGTACGTACGGTACTACGTCATCGTATTTAGAGCATTTTTTCCGAAATTGGCGTGAATCTGAGAAGAACCTTGCAGTTTTTCCAGGTAGCGAGCTATTTCCCCAATTTTGAATTACTTAGCAGTTTTTCTCGGTTATTCCTGTATTGACGTCATTAATTGACGTGGTACGAGCCCTTTTCACAAGGTCACTTGTTAGTCACAGAGATTGCGTGACAATTTGGAAACGCTGTTTTTGTTGCTTCTTACTGCATTTTTAAACTTTTTTTCAATTCGGCGCTAAGCATATTTGAAATGCATTTTTCGCTAGTGAGCACATTGCATAATTAAAAAAACGTATGAAATATATATTTCTGTTTAACCATCCGATACAATTTTTTCCGTATTTAGTTCCAGAGTAGGCTGTAAGTTTTAAGTTTAGGCTTATTTCTCTTCAGGTTATGTGCACAATTGTTTTAATTTTTAATAAATATATTCTTATATGCAGTTTTGATATCCCGTTAGGCGTAAGCCTGTAATGGTGTTATCCTCTGAAAAATACGCAGTCTGAGATAGCCAAACAAATAACGAAAAAAATATTATTTTCAATTTACATATCTGCAAAAAACACCCAAGCACAAGAGGTTTCGTGATAATGTCTTGATATTGGAACTAATCTACAATTAATTGTTGAAATCCGCAAATTACAAAAAGTAATCTTTTGTAATTTGTAGCAAAACGTGCATCAGAATGAATTTTTTTCATGAAGCATTGCTATTGCATTTTAAAGCAATGCGATTCCATGTGTGATAACTAATCCTTATAAAATAAATTCATGGTATAAGAAACCAAAGCTAAAGTTAAAAAAGCATAAATATATTTCACGCCAAGTCTTAAATCCTTTTCTTGAAATACTTTAGCTTCAAAAATTTTTTAAAGTGAAACTGACGATTTATTATCTATCATAATGCTGCTTGAGTTTTTTTAAAAAGCTTGCTAATTGTACTTTTGTTTAAAATTTTGTCATTTTACGATATGTAAGTAATGCATGTAAGTATGGTTTTGTGTTTCCTAAGGGAGCATTCTGGAACCGATTACATTTAAAATACACAGTGATCCCGAATGTATTAATTTATATATTTTCTCTCTTAAATGTTATCATTCTTTTTCCGCTCTGTTGCGATTTAGACATTGAGATGAAATGGGTGTTAATTATGGTTATAATGTATGTAATATTAAAATTTCATATACACTTGGTTTACTTTACAAAAAGAGGCATCATGCGACGAATTTAGGTGTAATAAAAGCCATATTATCCTTTCGATACTGTATTACCTATTCCTTGAAATGGTACGTCGGCGGCGAGCATTCTATAGATTAACATTTTATTTTTAAATATCATAGGGTTGCAATTATAGGAAACAGCAGGTCTAATTGGCGAATCACAATCCTTTTAATTAAGGCGATTACATAATGCAGAAAAGAGGAAGGAGAAATAAAGAGACCCTTGAGGGACGATGGAACATGCTTTATGCATTCAAAGGTCTCTCTGTCTTCTTTAAACATCGTAGTACGTGTTCTGCGAGTTTAGATAGAGGAGAACAAGGGATGGAGCGTTTGAAGATTCTGAACCAGCTTTACCTTTTGGGGAAAGAAAGTAAAAGTGTCGGGAAAAGTTCTGCTCTGGACTCCCGTCCGCCCCTTTGAATTTGTCCCGACATTTCCTCTCCTCCCTCCCCCACGGCCCGCTCTCCCAAACAACCCTCCTCACTCCCCCTTCACCCTCTCTCTCTCATCCACCTGCCCGCAAGGGTGGCTCTTTTCTTCCCCAGAAATGAGATCTTGAAATGCATTGTGAATGGCGTTTAAAAGGGTACGCGCGGCGGGGGTGGGTAACTGGGTTCGAGACTCACTCTTTTCCCGCTCTTTTTCTCTCTCTATCTTTTCCCCACCGTTCTCTCTTACCGCCTCGTACTCTTTCCCATCCCCCTTCACCCCCCTCTCTCTCTTATTTTCCCATCTCTCCCTCATCCCCCCCCCTCCTCTCCCCCTTCAATCTTGTTCCGCTCATTCCAGGCACGCGCTTCCATATAAGCATGGTGGGCTGCCAAACAAAAGGAGGCCAGGGAGTGGCCCCGAAGACGGTGGCGCCGTGCGCGTGAGGGAAGGCCAAAGCTTGGTGATGGGTTTTTATTTGGTCGGCTCTCCTCCTCCTCTCCTTTTTATCTCTCCACACCCTCCCCTCCCCGCTGTCTCCTTCCCTCCCCGTCCCTAGTGCGGTTGGTTTGAAGGGAATGACCATGCGGAAAGTACTAAAGGAATGGGAGAGTTCCCTGAGCCCATTCACGGAGGCTTTTCTCCTATTAAGAAGAAAATATCGTGTTGGAAATGAAAGAAAGCTGAAGTAAGATGGCCAGCTAGATTCTCTCGTATCTAGGCAGGTTATAAGAAAATTAAAAGGCACGCAAGTTTTCAATTTTATATCTCAAGAGTTAGTGATTATATACTAAGTTAATGTTTCTTATTAATATTTAAGGTGATTAGCATGAAAGTAAAAAATACATTAGTAATAGCTTGAAAATGTGTTAGTCGTGGTTATTTTATGTTCTTATATCAGGTATAAATTTCATAAATCTTTTGATTAAACTTGTAGGCCGTTACCTTGCACATCATGTGCCACGGATTGCATTTTAGTTCGTGGAAGCTTATTCCCCTTATTGGTGATTTACTTAACCATGTTGATGGAACGAGAGTGTTAACTCTCGCAGCAGAACTTTTACAGACGAAACACCCGTAGACATGTGGGAGAGAGCTTTTTACATCCAGCTGTAAGAAACTTTTTGGAAAACTATCAAACCGAGATCTTCATATAGCGACGTCTTAAGTTTTAACGGGTTCGCGGCTTTGGCGTTGTGGCATAGATGCAGGCGAAGTCATAGGAGGGATTGCTGAGGAGAGATTGGGTTTTGCCTTCCATCGGTCAGAGGGAAGGAAAAAAAAACAGGAGGGCTTTTAAGGGCTTTAAATGGGGCTCGTATATGAGCGAAAGGGGATTTAGGGGGATGCAACGTATGTGGCGGGCGGTTGGCGGCTCCGGGAGTTGCGTTCTTTATGCGAAGGCGTGGGAGTGTTTATCGCGAGATGAGCAAAGGGGGGGGGGAGAGATAATCTCATATCGAGGGAGGCGAGGAAAGAGGGTCGGGTGGTGTTAAAG
>LYUA01000484.1:389733-401023 GCA_002093875.1 Calopteryx splendens | reverse complement strand
TATATATATATATATATATATATATATCACACACACATACATACACACACATTCTCTTACATTGCTGCTTTTTGATCGATTGCTATTTCAGTTCCAAAAAACGGTACTAAGGTGTGAAGAAATCCCCATTAGAGGTAGCATGAAACGATGAAAGTTTGTGCAGTAATCAGAGCGCTGACGGTCGTCTCCGGAAGGATGTGTGCATAATGTAGGTTACGTTAAACTTGGGGATAGAGAAGAGTGAGATAGACCGTCTGGAATATAATGACAAGCATATAAGTGTTAATGGACTGACAAAAGGTTAGGATACCACCTTCAATACGATCTTAAGTGAGAAAAACGGGAGGATAGCGGGATACTGAGATGTAGATGTGGGACGAGTTTATTAAGATCAACCCGGCTGGGGGAGTTGTAATGAGTAAGACTATGCGGGAGGGAGGGGGGGGGAGAAAGGTAGAGTAGAAGAGGCGAGCGAAAGAAGGTCACCTAGGGAGGGGGTTGAAAGCAGCAGTACTTTGGCCACAGGTGCTCCAACTGATTTAGCAACGTAGAGGGGCAAATTTAATAGAACAGAAACCTACACGCGTCTACCTAATATCCAAATTTCAGGAGGGATTTGACTTGCGTCATTTGCGTGCAGTGTAGCAACTCAATTTAGGTTGAATCCAGGGCAAACAAGTAAAGAAATTACAGTTTATAATTGAGTTGAGTTACTATAATGCCCAGATGTATGAAATTTTTCGAGTTTATGGCCAAATATGGCAATGGATAATGTAATGACTAATATTAAAATAGAAATTTCTCCCCAAGAGAAGATGTGTAATATCTAGGGCCTAGGATTGTAAAATGTCTAGGTCCGTTTTCGGTGGTGTCTTTGGTGTTTGGTAGCAAGATGCGGGAAGTAATATCGCATGGAGAAACCTCATGGAGGAGCAATTTTTATGTTTCTGAGCGTTTGTAAATGTGTGTATATTTTTGTAAAACGATGTACCAAATTTTTTACTAGCCAGTTTTATTTATATATTTTTCTGGTGCTTAACTAATTGGCATTATTTTTGTGTGCTGAAAATTCTTAGTAAATACAACCATGCGATGAATTTTTTTGTTACAGCCTTCTACTCTTTACTTCCTCTAGTGCTAACTCCTTACACCTTGATGCATTTTCCTTTACTGCTGTTTCTTATCGTGATACAAATCGTCTTTCCCTCCTCTATTCTATTGTATACTTCCTGATTTCTCAGATCTCTCTAGATCTTCTCTATTAGATCATTAAAATTCGCTTCCCGATCTCAGGGTTTTTTTTTATTTTTCTATGCCGTGTTTTTCTAGTGGCCCATGTCTTCGATCCATGGAGTCCATCGTCTCTGCACAAAATTTTTTATGTCATGATTCCTTTCTTGTGAAATTGCTACCTTTGAGAATAATAGTTTTCTCTTATTTCTCCAGCGCCTTCTTAGGTGGAACTATTCTGCACTTCATGCCCATCCTCCATCATATATTATGCTACTTCTTAGGGAGGTTCAACGTGTTTTATTTAGCCATGAGGACGAGTAGGTCAATAATTTTAGGGTGTCATTTAAAAACTACGAAAAAAGAGATAAATAGTTATTGGTATATCTTGTATCCGAAACACGAGTAGTGCATTCTGCAAAACGGACAGAATAAATTTATTTCATATCAAATGGCTTTTTGCTGTGTTTGAAAACCGTTCAATGATTTACACGTTGGCTTCTCCTCTCCTGTGTCACCTAACGTTTTGTCCCAGTCCGTGCGTCGCCTCAAGTAAGCATCTGGGTAAGCTTCTATACGTTTGGTTCTAACAAAGTAATCACAAGATTTTATTTTATCATTTACGAACAAAGACTCGTATTATATTCTTCCTCCATTGAATATTGCATATTCGTACTGCATATTAAAAGTCAACTAAAAATATTGAAAGATATAACTAAATTCAGTAAGTTCGGTAATATTTCAGTAAGTGGTGAAGAATTGATTTAAGTTACTCTGGATGATTATCATTTCAAAATTAAACCATTTAATGTGTCAAAATGAAGGAGATAAATATTAAAAGATCTTAGTCAGTTTTTTTTTCAAAGAGGAACGTCTCCGTTTTCCTTTAGATGCACATGAAAATTAATTAAAAAGTAAAGCATTGAAATATTTATAGTAATAACAAAAAAGCATTAAAATATAAAAAATATAAATATCCTCTATTTCATATTAAAATAGTCAAACCAACCCGAATTTCTTTCGATAGCGTTTTTTTTGACCAAGCTCATTCTCCTATCATCAAATATTGGTCATGAAAAAGGTCTCAATAAAGTACGGTATGGGGTATCACGGGATAGGCCGTGGGGGAGGGTGTGTTTGGGGTGATGGTGACGAGGAGTGTGGGTTGGGACATAGGGGGCGGGGGGGGAGGAGAGGGTTTACAAGGGCGGGAGAGATGGGTGGGGAGCGGAGGTGGGTGCGGGTGGCGGTCTGGGAAGGAAGAGGAAAGGGCTTACTACGTATTTGGGCGAGGGAGGGAAGAGGATTAGGAAGGTGAGGTACGGTCTCGCCCTAATAAAAAGAGAACAGGCACCAGCAGGGAGGCTCGTGGGGAGGAGGCTAGCGGGTGTTGGTGGAAATATGAAGAGTAAAAAAAAGGATGAAGGTTGAATCCCGCAGTTACCTCTCCACACACTACCTCCCGCGGAAGATGAGGCGTTTAAAGTGAGCGAGATGATGACCTCGCGGCAGAATGGCTCCACAGGTGAAAGACTGTTTTGATATAAAAAAGGAGGGAGGTGGTTGGTGGAGGAATAAGCGAGGTATTTCGGAGAAATTACCCGGACTTCCACGATAGGTTTCTTTTTAAATTTGGTCCAGCAATGGAGGTTCAAGCGTACATACTCCCTACTTTCGGTGGTTGACGGAGTTTTTTAGCTTTGAAAAATTTTGCGTAAGTTACTACAGTTGAATGTTGATTAACCTTTTTAGTCTTCACAGTCCGATAAAGATAGTAACACAAAATAGTTAATCACTTCGCAAGCGTTTTGGCAAAGGATAGCTAGCGATACTTACTATATGATTATTTCGCTTTACGTGGGTTCACTTATTATATAAAAATGGGGATTCCAGTTAATGAAAAATATTTCATGAGTGAAAAAGAGTGATGGGCTATTAACTTTTCACGCATCGAGTATGTATGTTACTGCTGGCAATTTGATCAAATAGTATTCGATCGCCTTCATATTGAAATAAATAACGCTTTTAATTAGCGATAAGATTCAAGGGACTTATATTGTAATAACACTTTATTAAATTTTATTTTTAACGTTGCCTAAAATTGATACGAACTTGTTTATTCGGCTATTATGGAGGCTTTATGTGGCGTTTTGGATATTACTGCGAAATCATAACCTTGTATTTCTAAGTGCTTTGTATGGAAGCTCTCAGCAGAATATGAGGTCGAATGTTTTGCAATTAAACGTTTTAGTACCTTGTAGGATCGGGTCGCATTATTAAATTCAAGAAAATCCTTATTTAATGGAATACGAAGTTTCCATGAAGATTTTCTCCAGGGGGGATTTAAGGGGTGAAATAAAATGCCAACTTATGCATTTCATAATTTGTTTTAAGGAACCTTTCAGTAAAAAACGTTATCTCTATTTTCGGGTCACAATACGTTATTCAGCATAAAGTCATACTCTTATATTTCGCGACAGGATGTACTTATAAGTTTACACATTAATATAAACATTTTTTCAGTGTGTTTGAATTAAATATTAAAACTCATAGGATTCCTTAATTTATTTAGTTTGCCAATTAATAGAGTTTCTCTACATTTCCATTTAAAAATCTTTTTTGGACCATGTATTCAAGCATTTTAGTCTCTTGATTTCTGTGTATTACGTTTGTAGGATACGTAAAGTAAATAAAAAGATATGCCTGAAAATATTTATAATATAATTTAAATAAACGAATAATATTTTATGCTTCCTGATAGATATATATTCTTTTAACATTAAGCACATTCAGTATTTATGTTCGGTATCTGATATATCTCTATCATTAATTAGACCAATCCAATACATTTTAAATCTATTTATTCATGTTGATTACTAAACAAGTTAGTTACTATGGATTTAAAAATTACAAGATTCTCTTTAATCCATAGCCATAAACTCGGGTATTGCGTGAGAGTAGAGGTCTCTCGCTTTGCGCCCAGCGGCGCGTGAATTCGTGTGCAGGTTTACTATTCGTGGCCTGACTTCCATGCCACCCGTTTTGTAAATAGTAGGGAAACATAAGACTACACTACTACGGTAATTATTTATTTGTGGTTCCATGCAAATAAGTAAGATTGTTTTACGATTCTCGGAATCTGCATTTAATTGAGTATTCACTTACGCACTTATCTATGAACGAAATAATATTTTTCCTAGTTTATTTAGATAATGATATTTTGATGACCTGTGTTTCCCAACTAACCGCTTCTGATCTTGACCGTTAATTGCCACTCTTCGTGTTTATTAACCAAAAAACAACTAGAAAAAAATGTATTAAGTACATATTAATACGGTTTCAAAAACATTTGTCGTAATTGCTGCGCAAACTATAATCGAATTATTTTCAGTTGAACTATGTTACGCGGCTAAGGGCACCTGGTTTAGTTAAAAGCCTCGCTACTCAATGTCGAGTTGGTTAGGATGTGAGCAGATGTTCAGGAATGTGTTTGTGAAATATGAAATGTGTCGGCTCTTTGATGGGAAAAAATCACCTCGACGCTTCCCTCCTGAACGTATGCTTGAATGCACCGGGTGTTTGGTCATAATTTGTGACCGTCGACGGCTGGTGTCATCAATCGAACGCATGGGTGCCTAGAATTTGTGATCGTTGTTTTCGGACGGGTGGTGACGCTGTTTAGGGACGCGACCTCTGAAGGTGAGACATGAGGTGGAGAAACAAAAAATCATGTTTTTAATATATAAAATTACTCCATCATTGTTATTTTAATTAGCCGCATGATTGGAAAATATGTTCAATAATGAACAGGCTCATTATTTAGCTCTAAGTAAGGATTATAATAAGGAAATTGCCTGAATGAATAATGCAGTAATCTTTTTTTCTTTTTTTCTGTTCAGGGTCATTAAAGTTAATCTCTTAAGTATAGCTATAATTTCAAGTAATATTAAACCATATTTCCTTAAAGCAAAAATCCTTTGCGTGCGTTATACTATTTTTATGGTAATTATAATTTTAATGTTGTTAAATTATTTAGGATACAATTGGTGTGTTTTAAAGTTAATTTAATTATTTAGGATACAATTGGTGTGAAACCCCATTATTACATGTTTGTATATTTCCTACCCTTCTATATATTACTATTGTGAGCCAATGAGGGTATGTAGCTATGTAAACGCAAAAATCTGAAGGCTAATACCTATGGACGTTTATTTCTACTAGCCTGGGCGCTTTTTCTTACATTTCCTTACGTTCTCTTTCCATTTCTTTTCGCCTCAAATTCATCACATTTCGAGATTGATTCTCAAAAGTGTTGTGTTTCTTGTCAAGGAAGAATATTACCGTCGTCTCACGCAAGATCTATTGCCCTTGGTATTTCTCTTAACCTGATAACCACCCTTCCTTAAACGATTCCTATTTCCAGCCTCAGTTTCCAGTTCCCTCTCATTATTATTAATAATTTTTATTTCCCCATCAAGTGCGCTAAGTTTTATCCGCAAGAGGCACATACCAATTTTGAATTTGATCAATAATTGCCTTTTGCCAAAAATTTGAAATTAGTGCAAATGGACGTCCGATAAAGTTTCACTTTGATATACGTCGTATTTTTCACATTAGGGTGCATAAATTGATCTTAAATGTGACTAGGCCAGTGGATACCAAATAGAGAGACCTTCACCTAAGACCGATTGAAGCATATACAATTAAGTTTTTATAATTAAACATGTACATACATTTTTATAATTGAAAACTGCGTAAACCAACTTCAGGTGATGTTTATTATTTTGTGGTACAAATATTTAATAAATTTTCCACCTAATCACCGCCGATATAAAAACATTTTTTAAAGCGTATCACCAATTTTTTTATTCCCTCTCGATAACAATCTCCTGCTAGATTCTACAACCACTCTGCCACCTTAAGTTTAACCTCATTGCCATCTGTAAAGTGCTGGTTTGCCGAAAATCTTTTCAATAGTTAAAAGTAAAAGTCATAGGGCTGACAGATAGCTGGTCTGGACAGGTCGGGGATGATCAAAAACTTGCCCCTTTGAAGTCATCCAACAGCTCTTTGGTGTGCTTCGCTGCATGAGGTCGAGCATTGTTGTGGAGGAGTACACCCTTACCCAATCCACGCCACGTGTTTTGGATGGCTCTTTGCAGCTTCCGCAATGTTGCACAATATGCATCTGCATTTTAGGTTGCGTTACGGGGCATAAAGTCAACCAAGAGGAGACTTTTACGGCCCCAGAACACTATTGCCATGATCTTCTGTGTCAAAGAACTTGCTTGAACTTGCGTGGCTTTGGGGATCCCTTTTGGCACACTTGAGGGACTGGTGTTTGTGCTAAGGAGTGAGCGGCATAGTAGACCCAAGTTTCACCTCCTGTCACAGTGTGTTCCAGAAATGCTTCGCCTTCAAGTTCGCAATATGCGAAGTGATTGTAGAATCTGGCAGGAGAGGACTATCGAGAAGGAATCGAAACATTGGTTATACGCTCTGGAAAATGTTTGAACATCGGTGTAATTATGTGGAGAAATGAGTAAATATGTGTTTTACACTATCACTATATGCTATACACTACACAATTGAAAAACATCAACTTAATATGATTTGCGTAGTTTTTATTTCGAAACTGGTAGTACTTTCTGCATTTCACTCGTACTTTTCAAACGTTAAACATTATCTATTGATATTAAGCATAGTGAGGGCGTTATCCCGGAAGCCAAACTAATAAACAAAGTCCTTTTTGGTATTTTGTTGTGCTATATTCTTAGTTATATGGAGTGTTTGTGCTATTGGTTCTGTTATTTTTAAAAGTAATTTTCCTATGGGCCAGATTATAAATTTTGGCTGAGAATATCTTGTCTCAACTCATACTTTTGTTGAATTTCTATTTCATTTCTTCATCTAATAATTTCTCTTACACATTACTCCATTTCACTTTCACTCTCACTAAGATGATCGGCTGTCGTAATATCCAATGAAACACCTATATGTTTTGCATTTGGAGCTAGCTACCTATAGTTCCGTTAGCTTTGTACCACGTCTTCAGGAAAATTACTCGCCCTCACGTTGCAAAACCGTCTCTGTCCGTACCAATCGTGAATCAAAATTGGGAGTACCTATATAGTAGAAATTCATGGCGGTTTAATATGGAGGAGTGAACAATACTCTGTTAAATGTTAACTGCAGTTGATTTTGAGGTATTTTGCTCATGGACTACACATCCGTCCCTTTATAATTTTATGTCGAAAGAACTTTAGCCTCACTACAGCTTCTTCTCCTATTCCTCATATCTTTCCCTGGGGAATCGCGTATCTAATGCGTAAAATTGCCTATGCATTGAATCTCCGTATTTATAAAAATAAAGCCATTGCCCGTTTTCAGAGGTATATTTTTTCGAAGATCGGTTAGGTTTAGATGTCTACTTTTCCTTATTCAGTTCTAACTCTCTTACTTTATTCTGCCCTGTTAATTCATTTTCCTCGCGTCCTTTTTTAACTTTTTATTAAATTTCTCTTGTTGTCTATTCCTCATGGGACGTTCCCTTGTGTGCTTTCTTTAACAAATCTATGGGTTCAAAGTGTGCCCAAAACCATTGGTTTTTCTTTTATGAATATTTTGAAGCACGGTATTTTCTTACTTATTTTCATTATAACTTAATTTTATTAATTTTTTATCCATTTAATCTTCAAGATTCGTTTTCATTACCACTGGAGTTCGAGGACTCCTGTTTTTCGTTTCTCTGCTTTTTCAACGACTCCCATGTCTTCTCATCACGGACGTATTAGCTGGAACTATACGGAGCTAGAAGTCCTTCCCACATGTCCATCCCATGCTATGCGGGGTGTGAAAGCTTCCATTTCTATTATTTATCTCTTCCAAAAGAAGCGTCTGCCTCCATCTAATGTCTTCCTCTTGCTAGAATATATATTTTTTTGATTTTCATGTGAATCCGTTAAAAATTTTATCGATTGCATTTGAAGGATGTTTGCAGGCATTTCCTACTTTCTGCTGATAAAAATAACGTGAAAAAGCTGCGGTACTTTTAAGTGTCATAGGGTATCATAATTTTTGAAAAAATACCGAGCGTGTAAGTTCTGAAAAATGATTTAGAAAAAACCTTCGTATGGTTGGATAAATAGGTCTCAAAAATGGAGGTGTATACCAAACGGATAACGCGAATTTAAAAATAATGATTTATTAAATTTAAAGGAACTATCGACTGATAAAATTTGTGTTAAGGTAAATGTAAAACATTCCTTTCATATATGAAAATTTAATAAAAATCTTATTTTAGGAAAAAAATGCTGTAACGGAATTGATTCACATTTCCCAGTCATTAATGGCAGTGGAGACGTTTTATATTTGAAGTATGAACCACTTTATCGAATCCATCTCATTAATTTCCGATCCGATAACGAACTTGATTTGATATTAGATAGCTTCGGATCTCCGCCAGTGTTTTTCTGTGTATGAACACACCACGAAGTATTTCATCGTGTCTTTTTTCTATGCACACGAACGTATTTATCATATACTATTATTTGACTCTGTCCTGTGGCATAGCCAGGGGGTTGTTCATGCAATAACCCCCCCAGAATCTTAATCTCATTACTCTCTCAAGAATAGTTTAGAACTATTGTTAATTTCGTCAAATTTTAATTTCATTAATGTTTAGAAAAATGCCAACGAAACAATAAACTAAGATCGAAAATATGTTTATAAAGCCTTTGGGTGGCACAAATATATTCTTTACTTAGAATTGGAAATGAAGTGTCCGAATATCCCCCAAAACTGTTTGATGACTTCGCCACTATCCTCGGTCAAATTCTTGTGAAATAACTCCATATCGCAAATTAAACAAATGTTAATTATTTTTCAACACTGTATTTCTAACTATGACCTAAGTATCGACTGTTTCCTCTCATAAAAAAGATCTTGTAATTTCATTTAACAGTTTTTAAGTAGTTTATTCCCCTGACCTGTCTTTTATTTTCCTTTTGTGGCAGATTCCAAATTTTGTGACTTTATAAATCGGGTATCTAATGCGTCAAACAAGACGGCGTTATTTAGGCAGTTTAAAATTTCTAGAATCAATTTTTATGGAGCCATAACTAACGGATTGCCCTTTGTGTTTCGAATCCTGATTGTCATACCATTTCAATTTTATTATTTTTGTTCCATTTTCAATTTTCACTGTCTCGCATTTCTCCAAAGCAACATACTACATACTAATTACATTGTAAACTGCTGTTTTCTGGAAGGTTTGGCTGCATATGTATCATAAAATTAGTACATATTCAACGTATACTATATTTGAAACTCATTTGGGACTAAACGGGTTACATAATAATGATAAGGGTTCAGTTAATTTTTATATTACTATTTTTGTTTTTAGTGCGTTTTCCAAAATGCTAGGAGTTCTAGATAAAGGTGCATACAACAGTACTTAATGCTATTCATTCTATTATATAAGAATTGCATAAAAGTCTCCCTGGAAAATGTTTCTAAGGAGGGTGCAGGGAAGTATATGGGTCCTTAAAGTGTTGTTTCATCTGGTGAACTGGAGACAGCTCAGGCAGGGAAGTTCTTCCATTTCCTGGGGAATAAAAGAGACAAGCGGGTCCCTTCTGCACGATGTTGACAGTAATTGGAGGAGAAAGGGGTAGTAATGGAAGCTAAGACTGAAAAGCAGACAACTGCTGCGCGAGTTAGGGAGGAACTATGCCACATAAAATACTTGAAGGGGATATGCCGTCCAGGATTTTTTTTAGCCCCAGAAAATTCGCTTATTATTGCCAAACCTTCAACATTCTCTCGTGAATCGTTAGGAACTCTCGCGTGGTTAATATCCACCCAAGCAGACGATCCGTGGCTTATCGACTCTTATGCTAACGGAACGCGGAGATCGGAGGCCATGGTGGAGGTCATCTTCTTGATCGTGCTCTTCATTCCTTTTGTGAGTCACGGGACCCTGAGGTCGAGTCGTGCGGGGTGCACGCGTAGGTCAGCTCGTTCCTCTGAATCCTCCTCAGCGTTGGCATTCGGAATATCATACTGGTCCAAAGAGATGGGGGGAAAAGGAACGGGGAGGTCGAGAAATTCGCGATGTGTATCGACGACTAAGAATTTTTGGGAAAAGTATTGTTTTATCCGTGGATTTGGTGGTGCTGAGAGAAGGGTGTGTGGTAGGCAGAATATTCAAGGCTGGGGAGTATTAAACAAGGGTTGCTAGGGGGAGACCCTCAAGACTAAGGTTTTATTTTTGGGGAAGAGGAGAATGGAGGAAGAAGAGCTTAGGCCTGGAGAAAAGAACGAAGGTAAGCGCGTTATATTTTTTTTATGGCAGGGTTGTCTTCTTCTCGCAGGGCATTTTGAATGAGTGACGGTTTTAGGGGGTGGGAGAGAGTTTTGGGGGTAGCTTGGTGAGGACAAGGGAAGGTGGCACTACTTCAAAAGGGCTGAAGGATTGTTCTAATGCTATGTAGTTGAAGTCGGATTTAATAAAAATAGGTTGAAATGAACGGATGCTAGGTTCACGTGACCTCTCCACGGACACGGATGTATTGAGCTATGGTGGCACAAGCACATTTTTTCCTCGAACAAAACGAAAAAATAATAATATTACCATGCTTTCTTAGAATATTGCTTTTTATTTTTCAACAACATTGATAACAATTGGTTATCAAAATGGCTACCTTCAGCTGCTGGTGAATGATCTTAAGGTGTTTTCCTCAAAATTAGTAGCTTAACACGCATTTGTGTTGGATTGGCTTCGTTATTGTTTTAATCAGAATTTTAGCTTTAAGGACCTTTCATAAATCCCCAACATTAATGGTTTGGTTTCATTTTATGACGATATGCAGGGTTTAAAATTTACTGAATTTGTTCATTTTTTTGAGAAGTGAGAATATATCATTTCACTATTTTGTTCCATTTTTATAATGTAAAGGATGAATTCTCATTTTGAATATAAAGACGTGCAATTTTCCACAAAATTAAATTTTTATTGCTACCCGGGTTTCAATGTTACAACATCATCATCAGGTGAGAA
>LYUA01000484.1:305545-318704 GCA_002093875.1 Calopteryx splendens | reverse complement strand
TAATATCCCTACCACATTGCCCACCTTCGTCCAAAATACTGCATAAATAGCGAAAATGTTCTCCATATTCCTAATGGTGACTTAATATTTAATTAAGGAGATATGACGCAAACCAAATTTAGTAATAAAACAAATTCTTCGTTATAATACTGGTGCATATACATAAAGAGGCTGATCTGACAAAAAAGACGGTGGTTTCGACCCTCCCTTTATTTAGTAATCTTGGATTAAAAAAAATAATTTCGCACCAGGAGACATAGTATACTGATAATGACCAAAAATGACCAAAATTTGTGATTTTATCTGCATGTTAAAATTTTTCGCAATGAAAAATGTATTTATTTAGACGGTTTTTTAAGGCAATTTATTAAATAATACTTTTAAATTACCGTTAAACAGTTTCAAAGATTAGTTGAATGTGTTAGGTAAAATTTATTTGTTCTCTCGTGATCTGTTTCCGCTGCTTGCATATGAAGGTCCATAGTGAAAATATATTGTAGTTGGTTATGGCTAATAAAACGTTCACTCTTATGCCTATAGGTCGTTTGAACAATTGAAATTGCTATGCAATCACACCATATTTCAAAAGTTGAATTCCGGCTCACAATGACAAACACTACCAAATTATATTCTTGACTTTTGGCCTTGAATAATAGAGACAACTCGGGACTGACATTAAGCTAATGCATTTGGAACTAACATACCCTAATATCAGCAGCCATTTTATATTACACAATCTGGAAATTGAAAACGGCTTTAGCCTCGCGGAAGGGAAGAAAGGGGTTTAAATTGCAATTCCTTCCTATCTTGAAATGCCATGACGTTTTGATGGAGCGCCATGAGATTATGTATATCCATGCTGTCTGGGAAGAAATGAAACCTGTCAACTCCTGAGTACATATCAAGGCGCATTTCTTTCAGAACGTTACTCACCGGGTGTTTTTCGTTTTTGCGTGCCAGCGGCGAAGTTTTATTGCGGTATGCCTGAGTAAGAACGTTTCTTTCTTGCTCGACGCGAATATACGGTGCTCTGTGCTCGGGAGCTAATTAACTTATCAATTCAAATATCACTTCAAAAACGCCCATGAGAGATTTCCGATAGATAGGCTTGAATATGACCTGATTTTTGTGGCGCAAAACAGTTTGAGGTGCACGTTTTTTACTGTGATTTTGAGAACATAATGAATAAAAGCTTTTAATTGAATCTTTTCTTCCGAAAAACTTGAAAGCTTTATAAACTTTCGACGAGACGATAATTACGGCACGGTTTAAAAAAGCAAGAGAGTAAGTAATTTTAGCAGATTCCCAGTATTGTGATGCTTTTTTTTGTAAATTTAATTTTCAATATATTTTCTTGCAATTCAAAACCTAACTGTGATACTCTCGCTTTTGTGTGAGTGCCACCGGGTAACTCCGCCAAAGTTAGTGTTAGTATTCCGCGCAGTTTCATTGAGTTTTCTTTAAATTTTGACGGGTTTTATTAAAATAAAAGGCATTTTCCAGTAAAACATGCACATGCTTTCAAAGTGTTTTCCAGAGTGTTATGTATAACTTATGCAATATTTTAAGCTTACCTAGCTCCTTGAAGCAATCGCACCCTATAACAAGCACTCGAAAGTGCGTTACAGAGAGATTGTTAATAGATTCTTAGCATCTTTCTTTGCTAGACTATAAGCAGAATTATTTGACTAATAATATCAATTTTTAATGTATAAAAGGGACAAAGGGCGTGGTAGTCCAGTGGGTAGAACACTAGTATTGCGTAAGCTCTACCCTCCACTACTAAACCTGCCTTCGTGTTGATTTCTGTGGTGGAGTTTTAAGAAGGACAAATATTTTCTGTTTTGATGTCATATTTTTTCTATAGACAAATCTCAGCATACGCCGTGTTTAATGCAAAGACATTATAAGCTATTTGAAACTGTAGAGTCTTACTTTCTCTTTTAATTAATGCACTTAAGGCGTTAAAACGCCGTCATCTTTGAGTTAAATGCAATGCATTTTTACATCTAAAAACATAATGTATCAAAAAATAAAGCTGATTAAGTAGTGAATTAAATATAATTCGATCGTTAGGAATAAGATACATATTCACTAAATGGCGAAACGAATTTTTATCTCCTCGGGTGTGTGACCCCAAAAGTATTAAATGTTAGAAAAGATTCTATGCATGCAACGTAGAGGTACTGAAAGTTTTTACTTGTGGCCCATTATGAGTAAGTTTTAAAGGAAACTAGATCCGTATCTTCGGTGAGTATAAAATGTTTCTGGATGATCTCTATGATACGTTATGCATTACAAATATTTCGTCATATTGCTCCGGTTGAAGTTTTTGGGATAACCGTTCAAATGTGCGGCCTCCGCCTCCCATGGTTGTCACAAAGCGCCTTTCATTTTAATCGTGATATCGACCGGTTCAGTAATTGAGCGTCAACCCCTTGCTGGCCATGGCAGCGATATGCCGAAACAATGCTTTCAGCCGGCGTTCTCGCAAAAAAAAGCGCAGCGTTGGCCGTCGTCCGCGCTTTTGCATCTCGTTAACAAGCCCGGTAACAAATGAATAATATTGTGGGCCCAACTCCGTAAACATGCTATAGGATTGATCGGGCGTTGATTATTTGGTCTACATGCACCCCGTTTGTGAGGACCATCCGGTGTTGAGCGTACCCCAGAAAATATTTTGAAGGGTGCCTCTGTTCAGTGTCAATCTTCCTCTCTTAATCGTACGATGTCCTTAGCGGCTTAATCATTGAGGTGGCTGAGATTTTATCACTCTGTACCGGTGAACGGTGGGCGGAAGTGTGAACTCTACAACTAATTGACGCTGGTATTTTAGGTATGTCCACCTAAACGGAATCAAGTAAAGCGAGAAAATAATTCTGCGGTACGCTCGTGAAATAAAAACACGTTGCGGCTTTAGTGGATCTTCCGGGAGGTATTTATTGGATTTTCCCATGGGAAAAAGCGGATTGGCCGGAAGATATTTTCTTCAATTCCCATTATTTTAATTAAATCTCTAATAATAGGAAATGTAAAGAATCAATGACACCAGCCCTGCGAATGGTGATGGATTGAAGTACCTTTGGTGTGATAAGTACTCGAACGTATTAAAATCTTTATAAAGTATCGGGGCAAAAAATATTGGTAGGTGGTGGTGTATTGCGGTGCCATTTCGCAAAATGTCGGAGAAAGTGATTGGTTGAAAGCTAGACGAATGTAGTGTTGGAAAGCATGAGGGAGGGAGGAAAGCATACTGGTAAATATGATGAATTAAGGGCGCAGTATACGTGAGTTGAGAGAAGTTGAAGCGTCGAACAGGGTAAGTGATTGCTGTGAGTTCTGGGAAGGTAAGGAAGGGGGAAAGGGAATAGAAAAAAAAGGGAGAACTAAAAGAGAAAACGCTCGAGTTTGGTTTCGTCGGATTTCTTTTGGGAAAGTGATGTGGAGCAATCCGTTTATGAAACTCAGTTGCGAAGTAAAACACTGCATGAATAAGTAAATATCCACTGAAAATAGTCGTCACGTATGAGCTCTATATATTCGCAAAGAAGGAAGTTCTGGTGGCTGGAGTATGTTATGGTATCCATTGGGTTCGAGCACATTTCAGCGCTCATCTTTGGGCTATGGGACTTGACTTCGTGAGTAAGTGGCTGCAATTTTTCTTTAGGAGAAATGTGCAATGTACTCAAAACAATGGGAAACCAGAGTGCCCGCTCTACGCGAGGCGTGACCTGGGATGAGCAACTTCACGAACGACTCAAGTGACAAGGACTCGATATCACGGAAGCCATTGAAGTTGAAGATGTCCGAATTGTTTAAGGGTGGTGTTTTTTTTATTTTGTCAATAAAATTAGGATTATGTTTTCTTGCGGATTTAAAATAAATTTTTACCCAAAAAAATAGGAAATGTTGTAACGATGGTGCGGCCAATTCGTATTGTCTTAGCTCTTGGGGTTTTTTTGAAACATGCTTTTCTTGTAAAATACATGCATCCAAATTGGAGGACGGATGCATTTTTCTTACTGTGGGCTTTATCTGGCAGTCTATATTATTTATGTTTGACACAAATTTTGTTTTTTTTTCCCAATCATATATCGTAAAATAGGCATAAAATCATTTTTATAAAGGCAAAAATTGAGCGTGTAGAGTTTGCGTCATAAGTAAACTTATGGATTTATCAAAATTGAATATTGAATGTGGTCAGGAATTAAGGTACATTTTTAACGCTACACATCTCCCTATCTTGTGCCCTCCTGTACATTCTTCCGCCTTTTCCTTCCAAATTGTTAGTTTCTATCATTTTGTGTGTTCTGCATTCTCTCTTTCTTTCCTTTATCAGGGAATGTTTTTACCCAGCTATGACACTATAGGTGAATTTTAACGCACCCTAGTACAATTAAAAACTAATTACGATCACAAGCTATACTAGTTTCTAGCATCGGTCGATAAAGTCGAGACATCGAATTTAGTTGCTATTACATCAAATCCTTCTCTTATACCGATAACATGGAGGGGGACAACCCCTCCAAGTTGTGGGTAGTTTTTTGTTTTGAAAACAATGCGCAAAATCATAAGAACATAAGTCTCCGCGTAGTTACAAATAAATCACAAAAAAATGAACGTCATCTGTATTGTTCAAGGTCTAAAATTGTTTTATCCTCTCTCCAATCCTTCGCGAAAAAAATAGAATCCATCAAAATGATGGACGTTTATTTGCTACGTACTTCTCAGCTGGATATGAAATGACACTTAAAGTAAGGTTCAAAGTCCTTTGTCACAATGCCAAGGTTCAGGTCCTGTCCAGAGCACGTTTTCATTCTAATACCTTCGTTGTAAACTGAGCGTTCATCGCGCCCTCTCCGAAAGAATGGCAAAAAATATAAAGTTCTCACGGAGAAGCTATTGCCCGCGGCGACGTCAGCCACCAGAGGGGGTGGTTGGGTGGGCCACGGCTCACACGTGATGGTTCGAGGTCGCCAGACCGACTAAATCTCACGCCTCCCTTTCGAAATTTGGACCCGCAATTCTCCCTCCCTCCCGCTCGCCGGACTCATCTTTCGGTTCGCATTCATCCGCTGTTCTCATTGAATGCTCCGCGTGCCACCAACCAACCGGGTTCGCCTCCTCCTCGCCCATTTCCCCCAAAACCCTCCGTAGCCATATGCATTATGCATATTATTTACCTGAGTCCGAGTAGCAACGGGGCGCCGCCGACCAATTCGAAGCTAAATTTCTTTCACCATCATCGCTTTACCCCTCTTTTGCCTCCAAACGCGTCCGTAAGTGTGTTTTCCGCCGGAAGCGGTGTGTACAGACCGTCTGCACCTTTCCCCTACCCTCCCAAACACCCTCCTCCCTCCCGTTTTGCCTGAAACATATATCAGTTGGTTGGTCTAAATTAGTCAAATTTTCTAACCAGGAAACCATTTGTTCTTGACTGTGTGAATGAAATCGAAATTTGAACGTTTCCATTATAAAGCATTTTCATACTTTCGTATTAAGCACCTTCTGGTCCATACAGTTTAAGTAAATGTTTTACATGACAGTCTAGAATTGGTTGTGAGTTATTGAAACTACAGATAAACAGAATTTAATGATCAGACATTTAATTTCATAGTAAGTAAGCTAACTTTGATGAGTTTATTTTCATTTTAGATTTATGATTCATGTTTTCTCTCCAATAAACATGATTAACAGGATGTTAGTATAATAGATTTGATGTAATTTTCATTATTTCTCCTAAAAAATCCCATAGGTTAAAGTCAAATAAAATATTCCTAAGTAACTGATATAAATTAACACTTTCCGCATCATTCATAACTTTAGTACTAAATGTTTAAAAGGTTAACATGAGCGATTTCTTTTATTAATTACTAGTGGCCAGCATTTAATTATGAGTAGACTTCTCCTTCCAAATTGATTAAAGTTAAGCAGTAGTAGTACCTATTCCAGCTAAGTTAGTTAATAAGATCATATAGCAATTATATCCTTAATGGAGGCATTACTCTCTTTTGTGGTTTAATGACAGCTCTCTCCGCTTATAATGCTAAGTGGCAGCCATTGGTCGATCAAACCAAAATTGTGATGCCACCACTGCATATAAAGTACTGCATATGAAACAATTTGTTAAGTAATTGGAACAGAAATCAGAGACTTTTAAGTTTCTTCGAGAGAAATTCCCTGAGTTATCGGAAGCTAAAGTTAAAGCAGGCATCTTTGGGGGGCCACAGATTTTTTGTTCTTATGCTTTTCTTTTTTTTTGAAATCCCAGCCTATTTTTATGTATACGCAAGTATTTTAGTGCATATACGTAGAATGTAATTGAAAGTTGTCAAATCCGTTGGATTAAACATTTTTGCAATAAGAGTTCTAAAAAAATAAACATGAACTGTGAAATTTTAGTGAAAGATAAGTACTAGTCTGGTCCATTATTTGAAATTGCTCAGTTAGGTTACATTAGTTGTTGTCAGTTGAAACGTATTTTACCGTTCCATTCGCATTTTAAGATAATGTACTTATGTTTTTGTTTTACGGAAAAAGTAAAAAAAAATACAAAAATATTTTTGTTAATGAAAAAAAAAGGTTATGAATATTTTTTTTCACTCCATGATGGTTCTACCAAGCCTTTTCTAAATAGTATATGGGGACTCCCTAGGGCCTCCTAGGCTGGAGAGAATTTTTATTGGTCGTACGGAGCAAACTTTGATTAAAAAATCGAAAAAAAAATCAATGGCATGAACGCAAAAGCAAATCAGGAAAAGGTACCATTGATTTTCCTTACTGATTAGGCCGAAGGAACTAGGTACTCTTAAGGAGAACCGAGAAAAAAATCGTGTTGACCATTGTTATCTCTTTCTCTGACTAATGTCTGCGCCTTTCTGATTCGGTGCACATTTAATTACGTTAGAGGAGGCTCAATAAGCTCGGGTTATTTGCTTACGGTATCTAAAAACGAAATGTTTCCATATTTCATGACCCAGATGTCGGTGTGAGATGGATGTGAGGCAGAGGTGGCCCAGGAGGTAGTGAGTTCGACTCCAGAGATGAAGGTCCCCGGCAACGCCATAATGGGTCTCTCTCCTTCCAGTATCGTAAGTGTGATCTGCATAAAAGCTCCAAATGAATTATTTCGCAATTGCTATCTAAAAACTTGCACGTGCCGAGCACTGCGACACTCTTAAGATGCACACTTTACAAAAATGTCACTTTTGGAAATGCTCCTTACGTTCCTAGGAATGATCACGTGTATGTACATGCAGACGGACAATGGCACTTCCATTTTTACGAAATGCCTCATGTGCGTCATTGCGCTATCGAGGAACAAAGACCTCAATCCTCGACGACGTGTAGTGTAAAGGAGGCTTTGGGACGGAGTGTGATTCACAAGACGAAGGTTTTTTTGACGGAGGCTGTCCGATAGGATCTCTCGAAAACGTCTTTGTTATAAATAAAACTTCGCTTTTTTATCACCGAGAAATCGTCCAAAATTTTCTTTCATGCCAAGCTCAGAACCGTAATCACGCTTTGAATCGCCTCCAGTTCTTTTATCTCTCCGCTTTTTTATATTTTTCACTTTCCTTGGGGATTCGAGAGCAGTTTCGCGGCGCATAATGCTATCTCAGAAGCAGAAAGTGATTGTGTGCGGGGAGAGGGGGGGAGGAAAGGGTTGGAAGCCCACAAAAAAGCAGAGGCACCCTTTTTAGTTCGCCGCGTCCTTATTTTGTGCATTTTACCCTCCCCTCCTCCCCAACCTCTCTCCTCCTTCACCTCTTGCTTGACGTTTTCCTCTTGCATTCATCTCCGGTATGTGGTCTTCTAGAAACCGACTGTTTCGTGCGAGTACCGTGGTTACACACAAGCGGTAGATGGGACTGAAAACCTTTTTCCTCCCTCCATCCCTTTCACCGCACTCCCATCTTACCTCTGCTCACTTCGTCCACTCAACCCTTTCCCTTTTTCCCCGTCTCGCGCTACCCTCGTCTTTTAAAACGATATCACTTGACCACCACCGCGGGGCTAAAGCGTTTCCATTGAGGCCTTTAATGGGAAGAATTTTTGGGAGGAGAATGTGTGGATACAGTTGCCATAGAGAGAAGAATATGGGGACAGTTTGAAACGATGAGTGCACAACCTGGGTCTACAAAAGCCAGAACGAATCCCGAGACGAGTGACGTAAATATAGCCCAGCCCTAGTTCTGACTTGTTATTTTCCTAATTGAAAGTATATGGTGCTTAAATAGAAATATATGAAAGAGAGAGTTCCAGGGATAAAGAAGAATTACTTTTGAGAATAAGTAATAGCACTCGAAATTTTATTTCTTTTATCTAAATCTATATAAAGTAAACATGAAAATGTGAAAGCTAGGTACGAAAAATTCTTATAAATTCTTCGGAAATTGAATGGCTTTTAAAGAGGTTCTTTTTAAGAAAGAAAAGAGTCCCTTATTCTGCATTTATTCTGGGGCCGGGTAGTTCAGTGGTTAGAAGGCTGGGCTACAGACCGGAGGGCCCGGGATCGATTCCGGGTGAGGCTTCTTGGCACCTTCATCATCACTCAAGGTGTGTACCATTTTTCGGGTACCAGGCCATCTTGGGAAATCATAGGCGGTACAGGGAAAGGAACCCTACCCTTAAGTGTGAGTGTCTCACGCCGTTGGACTTAGTACTGAGTGAGCTCTCCTCTCACCCACCAAACCTACCTTCGGGTTGATTACTGTAGTTAAGTCGGAAATACTTAAGTTGAGTCGGAAATGGCGTCGTAAACGTGGCTTGGCGTCGGAAGGGCGGGGACCCCCTAACTTGGATGCAGGGGGTTTATTTCTTAAGTGAAGATCCTCGAAAATTTATTTGTAGGCACTTAAGTTCACCTCGTTTGTGTGTAAAAGGGGTGAGGAGAAGAAATTATAACAATTTTTTATGAACTTGTCAAGAATAAATGGAGTGAGAAGGCTATTGATGCCAACGCCTCGATGGATTTTCATTTATCTGGTCTGATGTGGTTGCAATAATGGAGGCCTCTGAAGATAATTTCCGGCAAAAGATTTTTTCACTTAAATTTATTACGCCTCGTAGTTTCACTGGCCAATGCTCGCATCTGTCTCCTCCACGTTTGCACTATAATAATCGGGCCGGAATGAAATAGGATTTTAAACTACTTCGTTATATATCTTCACCTATTATTTATGGTTGCATTTTAATGTAATTGTTTGCCTTCAGGGTTCTTCCACTAGCTGTAGGCTTATCATCAGTTTTCCCTGGACAGGGTCAACAAAGTGTGCGCAAAGACCCTCTGTTTGAAGGGAGAAACGGGCCTTCGTCCTTTGTTGGCGGAGTTGTTACTAACTGGAGAATGGCATGGGCCACGGTTGATTGGAATCTATTCATGGAATAAATCAATATGAAATATTTTCTCCTTTAAAAATAAATATAGAAAAATTATATTTTTATGGAAAAATGGTCTTGAGCGACCTATAAGCAGTTAAAATTTTTGCACTTGGTTAGTTTTTTTCCGCTCATCCCCTTCAACTAGCCTTCAAGCGATGGATTCTGATTTCAGTGTGTCAGTATTTATATGATAAGGAACGCTACAACAAGGTCACTGAAAAACTATTTTTAATTACACAAGTAGTGTAGTTTGCATTTGGTTATTCTGTTTATATGGAGCGGAGAGTGTAAATTACTTGCGTTAGAAACAATCGTAGTTTCTTCATGTCTGTCTTACTTAGTTGGTCTTTAACTAATGATGATTGAAAATGTTCGTTCCTGGAACGCATTTTTAAATATTTAAGATACTAAGATTATGGTGCATATTTTATATCATTTTTGGACATGAAATACCAACGTTTATGACACTTTTACATAGATTCACTTAATGTTAGTGAAGTGCTACGTTATGTTCCCAAGTGCTGCCAATTATTCCCCAACCACGGGGATCGTCACGCGCACGACGGCGCAGCAAGGAAATTGGAAGAAAAGCTTTTTACAAATATGGTGGAACTGTTGCTGTGCGTTAGGTAACGATATAATAATTTCAATTTGGAACTATTATTGTCACGACCGTAAGTAGCTTTTTACCTAGTTACGTTATTATTAGTGGTTCTACGAAATCCAATAAATATTTTGTGCGGGAGATTAAAGTCTCAGGCTGAACTGCTCACGCTTTTGATAAAAAAGATACGCTCTAAAAAAATGTTATTCCAGAGGAAGCACTAGCACTGCGTGCAAGCTTATATCCGTTGCATCAGAAAATATGAATAGGCCATTTCTGATGAAAGACGAAAGGCTACATCTAATGATTTACGGCTATATTCTCTTGTGTGTAATGAGTCCAGCCAACTCGAGATTTGGCTATAAACAGCTTTCCAGAGCTCTTCATGCATTAAGTGGTGTACTGAACTGAAATCAACGAAAAGGCCGGGCTCAGAATAATCGGGATGAAGTTCACTGTCGGCCTTGTTTTGCCATCTTGTTTTTTTTGAATGTTAGCGTGGTGCAAAATTCCGTAAATTAGAGATGCGTACGCTGTGATGCACGTAGCATGTGGAATATCTGTGATTTCGTTTTCGGGGCCCGTAGATCAAGATCCCTCCGTTCCTTAGAATATGTTCACAAACGTCATCTTTGTGCAATAATATATCCACACACGTTTCGTGTACTACAATCAGTGAACTGTTTGGGATTAACAGGGTATTTTACGCATGCATAGGACTTGGAAGCTTAAGTTTTGAGAACGCTGTAGTGATTGTTCTTGTATTATTAGATTTATCACTAGTTTGACCTAAAGTTTATTCCATCGTCACCATTAGATGAAAATATAATTATAGCATTACATATCACATTGATTTGGCTGAGTTAAAAAATATAAGGGAATAAAAGTTTGCATACTTAATCACAGGAAAATTAGTTTCAGATCTGTTTTGAATTATAAGACTGAAAAATATATGGACTACAAAATTCTCTCTACCGAGAGATTTTTAGATGAGAAGGGGTGATTTTACAATACTATATCCACCGTAGTGGATGGCCCAATAAAAAATTAACGTACAGGTGGACAGCATGTTTGTATCAGTATTGTTTGCTATCAAAACATTCATTGGAATCTTACCAGAGATAGTATTTAATTTTTTTATTAATGGGACCTTATATATAAGGTAACAGAGATAGATTATTTGCTTCTGAGTGTAGTGGGCTTTTAGTTTTAGGTTTTTAATAATATCATCAGGAAGCCGTTTCAATATTGTTCTTGTTTCAGTATTGTTGTATCTTCCACCAAAAATGGTGTAGTCTTTTTAATGTTTCCTTTTTATAAAATGGATTTTGCAAACTGCTTGCGTGTGTATGAGAACCTTATTAAAAGAAATACAACTTAGAAATTTCACTTTGCCGTTGATTATTCTTTTGTTCATATTTCTAGGCTCAAGTTTATCGGGTTTAGTTTGTCTTATTTGAATTCCATTCAAAAAATAAAATATTATTTAGCCAAAATATGTTTTGCATTAGAATATTATCTTTTTATGCCTAATTTCTTCATTAATTGTGGGTTTATTACCTGAATTGAATTGTTCAAATAAATGCGACACGTAATGAGATAAAACATTACATGTATTTTCACGTGAACTTGGCGTATTTATTCAATAAGATTTTTCACACTCAACATAGTACATTTATCGGTTTTGTTAAAAACATATGAGTCACTGGTGAAATTTCGCTCGCTAATAGGTGACGTGAAAGAAGACTCAAGTAGTTAGGCGAAGGAGAGCACTAATGGGCCCCAATTAGATCATGGAGATCGTTTAATATTAGGGTTTAATCACCATGGTTAATATTAGGCAACGAGCGAGACGGAATGAGATGCCTGGAGTCGTGATTTAGAGGGGTGTTTCAAGTGAATTAGCGGGCCCAGGAAAGGGTGAATATTGTAGGTGAAATGGAAGTTCCACCATAGTCGAGAGGATTGGAAGGAGAGAAAGGGGAATTTTGACCGTGAGGAAGGTTAGTTGCCAATGGGGAGGGGGGGGGTGGGAGCATACGTAGTGTGCTCCTCATGAACTGCGCCTCTGGAGTGACGCACGAAAGAGAGAATGCCTGGATGAGAGCATGTTGACGCCTCGTGTGATAATATCTTTCTCCTGGGACCCCGTTTAAAAGTGCGCGCGCGCCATTTAATTCATGTTCTCGTCACGGCATCCTTTAGATCTTATGTAGATGACTGTTCAATGCACTAAGAATTGATTTGTAAATATTGCTTTAAAATTGGGTTTATTGTGCATTGAAATGTCTTCGAATAAATTTAGAATACTATGTATTTTCCTCACACTGTTATTTGGTACTGCTAATTTGAACGCATATGCGTCATATACAGGTACAAAACAATTTTTCATCATCATCATCATTCATTAACTTTCATTCATTAAACATCGAATATGTAGCGAAATGTATTTCTTAACTTCATTGTTCAATGGGTGTGGAAAGAAGACACATCCGTGAAGAAGTATTTTCTCACAGTAGAACCTTTTCAAACTTGAATGTGTAGCAATTTATTTAGCATAATCTTTTTCTACTTTAAGAGTATAATTGCACTATATTTATTTATTTATGCTCTTGAAAAAGATACATTGAATCTTAGCATATATATTTTTATTTTGCAGTAAAAACTCATTATTTTTATTCAAGTGAACTGATGTCCGTTATCAATTCCAATTTAAGTCTTCTAAGAACAATCACGAAATTAATATGAAACATCCTGTTCAAATATGATGGTAAAAGTTGGCATGAAAATTGTTCCAAGACATTCATTATTAACAGTGGCCCACCGGTCCCTGCCCAGGGACTAACCACTGCTACACTTACCGGCCCAAATAGCACGAAATGACGCCAAACAACTATACTTCTTCAATGACAATAAGCGATGCTTAAAATGCCTATTAACTATATTATAGCATACTCAATACTTAACTGAATTCTCTCAATAACTAAATTCTCACAATATGCCCTATTTACTTACATTATCGAAATTTTCAACTCCTCCCTGACTCTTTCTGAATTCCCTTCAATCCGGAAAATCGCACTCATACGTCCGATAAAGAAGATTAAAAACCCTAAGTCACTCTCAGATTTTCGTCCAATTTCCATCCTTTGTGCGATGTCAAAAGTTTTAGAA